>VNJQ01000290.1:90876-270965 GCA_008042515.1 Drosophila truncata
GGGGGGGGGGGGGGGGGGGGGTGTGTATGTGTGTGAATGGGCTCCATTTTAAGCGACTGCAATTCAAAGCAATTCAATTCAGAGCCATAAAATGGAGACCCAAGATGGAGATGCCATAATGCCTTAATCGCTGTGTGAGTGTGCCCAGGCACTGCAAAAAAAAATACTAGAACACCAAGAAAATTATGGTTTTAATTTATTAAATTATTTGAAGTTATTCAATATTTACTTATAATTAAATTCTTCAATTCAGAGCCATAAAATGGAGACCCAAGATGGATATGCCATAATGCCTTAATCGATGTGTGAGTGTGCCCAGGCACTGCAAAAAAATACTAAAAATACCAAGAAAATTATAGTTTTAATTTATTTTATAAATTAAAATGTATATTTCTTAATTTATTCATCATTTATTTACTTTAAATGGACTTAAAACTTACCAGAATGCAAAATAACCTTAAATATTATCTCATTCTTAACTCTAAATATTTGTTATATATTTTTCTAGAGACTAAAAATTTTTCTCTGTGTTTGCCACACATTTAACCCATGCTAGTCCCTGCCATACAAATGTAATTAAGATCGATTATATGCCTGCAGTCGCGCAACTTAAATCATTTAGTGCGAAACCCGCTCTAAAAATAATAAAACGACATCCACATGCCGTGGCAGATTTCCTCCCAATTTACCAACCCCCTTTAACACCTTTTTTATTAACTTGGTTGGATAAAGTGTGTGTGTGCCAAAGTTTTTGGCTCTATTTTTATGGGTTTTTGTTTAATTGAGAGGGGGAAAATCAATGGGGAAAAAAGGAAAGAGTGGCTTATGGATATATATTTATATACTATAAATATTTATAGAACAAAATTAAGAAAATCTATAATAAGAATAATATTATATAAAAATTAATAGTCTGCATATAAGAAGGTTAAAGAAACTAAACGATCTTATTCTCTTGGGACTCTGAGTCTTGGATCCTGAATCCTTAAACCCAAGGATTCTGAATCTGAATCTCCGGCAAGTGTGGGACCAGCGTAACGACCATCATTTGTTGCAAAATGATGTATAATTTAATACCCCGCAAAGCCAACTCCCAAATGGTGAACTTGCCACTCCCCCTGACCTCCAAAAACCAGCCGAAGTCAACATTGTACTCCATTTCATCTTCTCCATCTTTGAGTTTTTCCCCCAGCTCCTACCGAATCCATCCTCATCCGCATCCACATCCACATCCTCATCCACATCCACATCCACATCCGGGACCCGGCCACGGACCACTAACGCGTCCCCAATGGGCAGCCAACAAAAACCGAGCACATGTGTATATAAAAAATACACCCCGCCCACGGAACTCGAAGTACTCGTGCATTTAGTGGTCACACTGCGAGAAAAATACTATAGAAAAAGTCACCTGTAGCGAGAAAATACTATATAAAAAGTCACCTGTGGCTGTGATTATAAAGAAACTTTAAGGGATCAAAATGGGATCGAAGGAGATTTAATGGTTTGAAGGAAATGAGTTCAGAGTTCCTAATTCTTTTATTAGGGGTATTCAGTTGTTCCCTTTTTTTGATTTAAAAACAAATTATAATTATTACTTAAATATTATTTAAGAATTTTTCCACAATCAAAGGTAATTGAAGGATATTTTATGGTTTGATTGAAGGATATTTTATGGTTTGAGTTCAGAGTTCCGAATTCTGTTGTTTGGGGTGTTCAGTTAATCCCTTTTTTGATTTAAAAACATATTTTAATTATTATTTAACTATTATTTAAGAGTTTATTCCACTTTTTATTATTTAAAATCATCTTTTAACTATTATTTTAGAGTTTTCCCACTTTTTATTATTTAAAAACATCTTTTAACTATTATTTAAGAGTTTTTCCACAATCAAAGGTAATTGAAGGATATTTTATGGTTTGATTGAAGGAAATGAGTTCAGAGTTCCGAATTCTGTTATTTGGGGTGTTCAGTTAATCCCTTTTTTGATTTGAAAACATATTTTAATTATTATTTAACTATTATTTAAGAGTTTATCCCACTTTTTATTATTTAAAAACATTTTTTAACTATTATTTAAGATTTTTCCCCAAAATAAATCACTTCCCTTAGCTCCACATATTTTTACCAGTGCCGTGGCGCGTTGCTTTTTGTGTTTGCCTGTCGCCAGAGGGGCTGTGAGTTATAGGTGAGGCGCAGGGATGGTCGGGCCATCATACTCCCCATACAGGAGAACCATGGCGCTACGGCTCTATGGAGCCAGGGAGCCACTATATAGGTATCGGGAGCTACCAGGGGCCACGCCCGGCGGTTGTTTAACTCGAGTGCTGCACATAATTCATGTGTCCACTTGCAATTTTTCGTTTGCTGCGACATTGTTATGCTGGCCATGTTGTAAAAACGCCAAAAACAAAAGAGAGTCATTTTGGCAAAAAAAGAAGTGAACACCCACAAGGAAAGGAACAACAAAAAAAAAGCAGGAAAACCCCCGAAAAAAGAAAAATAAAACAAACTGGCAAGCCAGAAAAAAAAAGAAAGAAAGCCAACATCCCAAAGAGGAGACGTGTGCGAGCGACTTTATATGCCATTATTAGTGTGTTAGAGACGCACACCCCACACACACACACACACACACACTGAGTGACAGCCTGAATGGTGTGTGGGGTGTGGGGTGTGGAGCCAGAAAGGTGGGCGGAGGGTCGCGCGTGCGAGTCTCGCACACAAAATAGATTACTCAGTGTCGCGGCACTCTATCACGGCGACAGATCGAGACGGGTGAAAGCGCCGGAGAAAGGGGTGAAAGTCAGCCGAAAAGGGGAAGGAAAATGGCTAGAGGGGGGGGTCAGAGTCAGAGTCACAGCCAAAGGTGTCGCCCGGACAATGCTGCCTTGATGGGAATGCTAAGTGAATCAATTATTTCCCAGGGATCGTCCTCAAATCGAATGAGGAGCCAGCCAAGGTCCGGTCTGAGGTTGATCTTATTTATTTATGAAAAGGCAAGATAATAAGTATAATGAGGACCAGCAAGGACTAAGAAGGAAGCCTAAATTAAGGACACAGCCTTGGCTGAAATTCAAATAAAACCAAATGATCGTTTAGTTTATTTTATTTTTATTTCTTAGCCTAGACTTTACTGAAATATATTTTTTTTATGGGAATAGACTGAATATATATATTATATTCAATATATATATACTATATAGATGGCAATTCAATGATGTGACAGCTCTTAGAGCTCTTCTAAGCCCTCGGGGCTCGCGACCAATTCGAGTTGATGCCGCATGTTGGCTGCCATTCAGGCGTTCAAGTGACACTAAAGTGCATTTTCACACATGTCACCCATTGGCCAAGGCCCCCTTTCCCTCTCCTCTTACTCCCCCTTTCCCTCCCCTCTTACTCCCCCTTTTAGCCGCATAATTTATGGCCTGACATTTATGGCTTTATGGCCTGCGTTTGTCACAGGAACCGCCGAACTCAATTCAGCTTTTCACAAGACCCAATTTTTTAAGCTGCTCCCCAACAACAATAAAAAAACAAAAAAACAAAAAAAGGATATAAAAGAAATAGAAGAAAATGGAAAACAAGAGGGAAACACCTCTGATTAGGCCTCAAGGATCATTAGTAACTGCTGCAATCCTTCCGGGCTCTGCTTATCTTTCACTTTACTGGCAATTATCTAGTCAATCAATTGATAAATGGAACTTTTACTCAGTTTTGTCCCCAATGACTGACTGAACGGGGTCCTGGGGAGAGAAAAAAAATATATAAAAGCCTGCAAAGGATACGAGGGGGAAAACGAAAGGAAAAACCTTTAAAAACTAAAGGTTACCCTTTAATGAAAATGTAGAAAATATAGAAAATATTTTGTTAATATTCTTAAGAGTTCGATTTTATGTTTCCTATATTTTAAATAACTAAAAAAATATTTAAAAAATATATAATTAATTTATAGAATATATTTAATAATATATAAACTATTTATTTAGTTTTTACCAATTAAATATATATTATAATAAAGAATTTAATAATGATTTTGCCTTATAGAGATATAAATTTAGGGTAAAACCCCCCCAAACAAACCCAGAAACTCCCAAACCCTAACTAATACCCTGTAGAAAAAAAAGAGGAAAAGGCAAATGGCTTTGGGCAAAAAGAAAAACCTAAGAAAAACCAAAGAAAAACCGTAGAAAAAAAAGGGTCCCTGTTGGGGGAGTCGACTCGTCACTTGACAACGACATTGGGCGACACCCTTCAATGTGTTTGAAGACGGTTCTTCACCCTTTTTAAGTGCCAAATTATCCTTATTCCCCCGGCCAGGGCTGTTGCATCCCCTTGGCTGATTAATTGCCGCGATATCTAAATATATATAGATTTCACAAATTAATGTTGACATGCACAATAAATTTTGCAGAATTTGAAATCGAGCATTTGCATTAAATGTGATGCCACTCGATGGCTGTCAAACGTGTGCGAAAATTGAAAATCCTCTCCTCACTCCCCTTCCCCCCTCAGTCTGTCTGTCTGTCAATTTTGCCAACAATCACCAACCCCTCCAGGCTTGTTTTTCCTCCCTCCCCCCTCGCAATTTTCCTGCTGTCATCTCAACTGGCGGCGCATCGAACTGGAAAATTATTTGGTCATTATGTCAATTTAGTGAAAACGAACTGGTTGCGTCGACCATTTCCAAATCCAAAAGCGGAACTCTGCCCAGGAAGAAACACAACAAACAGGACAACAGCAAAAAATATAAATAATATATATATTAAATATATATAAAACAATGCTGACTGCTGTTGAAATAAATAAAAGTGACCACGAATGTATTATAAAATTAATTAAATTTACGATTCGGTGGCCACAGCCTTTGTTTAGGCAGCCCAAGGAGTTGAAGGATATACAGCAGGCAAAATTCCATTTCTTTCTCAGCTATATTTATAGCAAAGTTAAATTGGAGAAAGCTAAGTATTTAAGTTAATTATTATTATTATTATTATGAATTATACTTTTTAATCCTCAAAATTAAAGTATCTAAAGCCATAGTACTTTTTTTTAAAGCTTTTCAAGGACCTGCTTTAAGGACTACTCTATATATCAACAAGTTCTCCTTGAATGCCTCCAGTCTCTCCATGTTATCTCCGCGAGCTGTCTCTTAAGCGTCGATTCCCTCGAGGGGAAAGCCCGCAAACTCTCCCGCAGCTGCCATCTTGAGTCCGTCCGTCATTTTCCGCCTCCGCCTCCGCCTCCGTCTTCCCCCTCCAGCGGGGGCGTGGCACTGCTTGTGAGTTCTAGGCCGCTGAGAAAAAAGCACATTTAAATTTTCCACATGGGAAATGTCGCGCGCCGAACCAATTTATGATATCCGCAAAAGTGGCAAAAGCAAAAATAAGAACAAAAAGAAAAAAAAAAGAAAACTGAAGAAAAAACAGTAAACATATAAAAAGGAATACTGAATACGAGACAACCGTACAGGGGGGGGGGGGGGGGGGCGATGGGCGTGGCCACGTTGACAGCAAATAATAAAAATAATAAAAACAATTGAATGGCCAAGAAGAAAGGAAAATCTCACCAATTAATTACGAAGCATAAATACGCTGGGAAATTGCTTAAAAATTAATTAGGAATTTAAATTTAAAAGATCAAATAAAATCACATAATTGTAAGATTTAAATATGCTAAAAAATTACTTAAAAATATAATTCAGAAATTTAATAAAGAAAGAAAATATGGTTAGGTAATTACAAAGCATAAATACGCTGGGAAATTGCTTAAAAATTAATTCAGAATTTTAATTAAAGAGATAAAATTAAACTCAGATAATTGTAAGATATAAATACGCTAAAAAATTACTTAAATATAATTCAGATTGTTAATTAGATAATTACAAAGCATAAATACGCAAGAAAATTGTTAAAAAAATTGTTTATATACTCTAATTAAATTTAGTTGCAAGTTTAAGGCTTTAGAAATATGTTTAAATTATTTTAATATTCCAAATATTATATTTGAATGTTTCAAGAATACTTTAAAATATTAGGCAAGCTTTAAAGAAGCTTAATAATACATCACACATAATGTTTAAGATATATTATAAAGTAAGATATACAAATATGAAATATAAAGACCATGATTCAGCATACATAATTGTAATATACAAAAAATATTTAATAAATAAGTAAAATTATTAATAAAGGCGTATAGTAATTTTTATTAATTAATTATTGTAATAGGTTAATTCTTTAGGCAGTTCGTTGATACCCCAAGCTTATCCCCAACTGTTTTGCAGGGTGCATAAAAAATATTGAATGCGAACAATATTTATATCGCATGTCGGTATCCATTATTCTGCGTTATATCTATCCGTTCTTGTCCCGCACATTGACAACACCGACACGAAAAAAAGGCTCACACACACACACATACACATATATTTATATATAAATAAGTTGCAAATAAAGAGAAGCGTATTGGTAATAATTTTAAAATTTATGTTTATTTACAATTACAGTTTATTTGCCAAATGCACACACAAAAACAGGGAAAACACACAACAAATATACGAACGGACATTGGGCCACGCCCCGAACTGAATATATATATATATTTTCAATTAAATTTTGCCCAATTCTTGGACGATACCAGTTTTGATTGAATGTCATCAATGTTTGACGATATTTTTAAATCCCGATTTAAATTCCACAGTCACTACAGTGGTCACAACTTCAGGTTTTTTGTAAAAAGAAGCAAGTTAATTAATTTATTAAATGAATTAAAAACTTGATTACTTTGAAAAACTTTGATTATTTTTAAAGCTTTTATTTTAATATAAACATTAATAAATATGAATAAATAAGGAAAATTTGAGAGAGTTTGGTAAAAACAAATTTTTTTTAACAAATAACTCAATTTTAATTAGTTTTTGTAGCTCTCCATAATTAACGTTGAATTTTTTTGAACAAAATTCATGCATATTCAGAAATATTATGCCTGAAATATTGGTTTTAAGGCCTAAAAACCCCTTTAATTAGCCACAAATCAAGCATTCGGAAAAAATTAATCAACAAAAACTAAGAGGCGGCAGAGGAATATAATTTTAGCACGAAAATATATATATTTTTATGCTTATATATATATTTATGTTAATGCAATTATTGCTTGACTTCGCTTAGACAGCGCTTAATAAATGTTTATTAATCATATTTGTAAACAAATTGCCATTGCGCACCATTTGTGAGCAATTATTTATTTATGCCAATAAACATTCTGCATTTTCCATTTTCCATTTTCCACACTTTGCCTTGCAATTTGCATTCCGATTTACCGCCCCCCTCCCGCATCGTACATTTTGGCTTTAATCCAAAAAGTTTGCATTGAACAATTTTTATTATTGAATTTTAATTAATTTAACAAATAATGGCCGGCGAGAGGAAAAAAAACAAATGCGAATTTATGTGTCAAACACCAATTAAGAATTACAGAATGCCCTGAGCTTAAATATATTTTTTACACGATCTTAAATTGAAAAATAAATATCAAATAAAATGAAAATAGTATTTGTCAGCTCTGTATTTTATATCAAGTATTTTTTTAAATTATATTCTTAATTGTAGCAAACGAAAAACAATCTTCTATGTGATATCGGTTTCTTTTTCTTTTGATTTTCTTTGATATATCGAAACCATATCGAACCTTGCGCCTTTATCGATAAAAACAAAAAATAAGCTTCTATGAGATATCGATTTCTTTTCATTTAATTTTCTTTGATATATCGAAACCATATCGAACCTTGCGCCTTTATCGATATGCCAGGCCTATGCCACGCCCATAAATTGGCTTAATGCCTTGCAGCAAAAAAAAAAAAAAAAACAACAAGGATGTGAGGGAGTGAGGAAAAACAACAGAAAAAATGCCTGCAATATATGGAAATGTCGGAAAACAAAAAAACGAGAAAAAATAAAAAGGCAGCGAAAGACGAAACAAAGGGAAGTGTAATTGATATGCTTTATGTGCTTGTGCACACAGCGAAATTGAAACAGTAAACATATTTTAACATATGCCCAGACATATTTACTTTTATGACTTCTGCCCGCGCTGCCTGATTCACCGATTTCCGTCACTCGATTGGCCGCCGGCCGGCGGGTGGCCATAATCCATCCAAGCAGCTGCACTCGTCACTCGGCCGGCCGGCCAAATCGATAAATTAATTAGTGCCGATATGCCGAGTGATGTTTGGAAATTGCCAGTAGCTTTGTGCAACTCCTCACTCCCCTAAAAAATGGGGGAAAGCGTCGAAAAGTGTCGAAAAGAGCTTACAGGTGTGTAATGTGGACTTAGAGAAAATTTAATTTCATTTAATGTCGGCAACTAGGCACTAAAATTATTCGAAATTTTCAGTTTATTCTATTTTTTATTTCATTTATTCATTTCAATAATTATGTAGCTATGGCACTAACCTTTATTAATGAGATTTGACAGTTTTTACATTTTTTATATTTATACTTATATTTATAGCTATTATTCTACTTTTTATTAATATTTATATTAATATTTATATTGTGGTGTCTAACAAAAACTTATTATTTAAATATTTAAACCATTTCAAAGGCCTCATTACTAGTATTTAATTTAATTTAATTTAATTAATTTAACTTATTTCCATCTAATTTAAGTTGTGGTATTTTTTATTATTTCAGATTTTTTGGGTTTTTTAATTAATTGAACATTAGGGGGTTACATCGTAGAAATTATGAAAAATTTAAAAATCTGTAAATCAAAGAAAAATATTAAACTATGCAGATTTGTTAAGCTAACAAAAACTAGCACAACATCGTTTTACGAATTGAAATTTGTGGATTTTTGGCCAAGTTATGACATTTCCAAACTTAGATTTTCATATTTTCAGTTTTTCAAAAAAAGGTAAGAGGTTACATCGTAAAAATTTTGAAAAATTTAAAGATCTGTAAATCATTTTCATGTTTTATTATTATTTTATATGATTTTAAAACATTATTTTAAATTTGATTACCTTCTTAATGATCCAATTTGTAAACTTTAAGGGTATTTGCACTTTTGCTTCTTGAAATTGGTTTCCCTTCTTGTTGTTTATTATTTTTTATTTTTTGTTTTTTGTTGCTGTTGCTGGACTTTACACCCGACGGATGCAAGTTGGAAAATCCCTTTGCCATAGCAGCTGCTGATTTTTGCCTTGAAACATGAATAATGTTGAAATTTAATTATACATAATTCAAACACAATTCCAACGGTAAATCTGTGTTGTGCGAACGAACGAAGGAAGGGATGGGATGGTGGGGGAGATAGGGGAAAGCATACGACTGAATGAGCCGGGAAAATTGCAGGAAAATCGCGTTGGATGGAGGTTTTTGGGCGCCATTGCAGTAGTCCCTCCAATTTTTCACCACTTATAGGTGCCTCTCTTTTTCTCTCGCTCTCGCTCTCGCTCTCTGTCTCTCTCTCTGCCTGGCACCTATTCTTTCCCTCGTTTTTAACCCACTTTTATCCCCCCCCCCCACCCCTTCGAAAACCACCCTTTCTGCGCATTTTCTCACACGGTCTAATTAGTTAAGCGAAGCGTGGGGGCATCCTCCATGGGCGGTGGGGCAAAATCGGAAGGGGGCGCGGGCAGGCAGGCGGTGGCAGAGCTCACCAGCGGTTGCATCTTTTGTTAGAATGCCAGCGTTTTTCACGTTGCCACAGCAACAAGAGCCCCTAAGGGAAGGTAACGGGTTAAGGGAAAGTGCGGCAAAAAAGCGACGGATGAGTAAAAAGGGGAAAAAGCGGGGTGGTAGATACATTTTCATGCGATTTTCCACAATTTTTTGTTGCTTATTTTTGTATATTTTTTCTTTTTTTTTTGTATTATTTTTACAATAATCGCAAACAGCAGGAAGAAAAGCCAACCGCTCGATTGCACCCGAAAAGCAAATAAGGCAGGGAAGAAAAAAGAGTGGCAGAGTGGGGCAGAGGGAAATTTCATCCCCCTTAGGCTCCTTTTTGGCACGCCCCTGCAGCTGTAATTAAATTGCAGCTGGTTGCCATTGTCGGTGCTCTTGGACAGATGCCTAAAAGCACGCCAAATGAGTGCGTTTCCTTCTGAAAGCCCAGAAAAGTCCTCGTCCCGCCGCCAATTGCCGAAAAGCCCAAAGCCCGCACAAGGCTCGAAGCCAGAAAAAATTAGCGCATATTTTTCCCATTAAATTTTTGGCCGAAAAGAGAGACACAGCTGGGTTTAGGTAGATTTTTTACTTTAACTAAAGTTTTATTAAGGTTTTGAACAGGAAAACAATTTTTAAATAGGTTTTAGCTTGGTTTTTATTTAAATTTAAGTTTCTTTAATTGCTCAACAAAAGTTTAAATACATTTTAAGGTCCTTAACGGTAGCATCCTTTCGAGTGCATTTAGCATTTTCAGCTGCTCTCCAGAATGTTTATTTATGCGAAACTCTCTCCAGTCTCTCCTTCCGCCATTTACATGGAAATTATTGTAACTATTTGTCCGTCTGTCCTTCATCCTTCGTCCTTTTAGTCATCTCCATCCGTCCGGGCATCCCCCTCTGTCCTTGGCCAGATGTGTGGCCGACTTACCTCGATGGACATCAGTCAGCTGGCGGTTTGCAGCCCATTCCTCGAATTAGTTGAGCGCATCAGTCAGCTCGATTGCCTCCTGGAGAGGCAAATGGGTATCCTGGTCATATTTTCAATCCATCATCAGCACTATAATTATCAGAATTTGGTCGAAGTGGGTCTTTGGGCACTAAAAATGAAAATATATATTAGGAATTATTAATTTTTAAAGCAGTAATTGTTGTTTATATAATAAAAAAATATTTGCAAATTATAAATAAATTTTATATATATTATAAATATTATTTAATATAAATACAACAATTTTTCAAAGCATTCAGTCCACTGTGAAGCTTAACTGGACATAATATGCAGAAGGGAAAATGCAACAAAAGCTGGGTATGGGGACCAACACTTGAATGTATAGGATAATGTGCAACACAGCAGATTGCAGACTTTGGGACTTAGGTCCTGGGACTTGGAACCTCAGACTTTGGCCTACGAGAACCTCAAGGAGATGCTCCTTCGATCTGGGAAAATGCATTTGGTAGGCAAAATCCACCGCAGCTACTTACAATGGCCACAAGCTGTCGACACAAGTTCATTCCAAACACAGACACTTTACACAGTTCGAAATGAAATAAATTAATTATTATAAATTCTTAATAATTCTTATAATTATTATAGATATTTTAAGTTTTATAATTTATAAATTTTAACTTAACTGGAACTAGTTTTTTATTATAAAATGATTATTTCTCTAAACTCTTGAATTTTTGAAGAATTTAGGATTTTGTACAGGATAAAATAACAGCCATAAATTCTCTTAAAATAAACCAGGAATTCTGCTCTTTAAAAAAATGTTTTCTAAATAAATTTTAGGCCTTTAAAAAATATATTTTTATACATTAAAAAAAAAAGAAACAGTTGAAGTATTTTTAAACACCAAAAATATTAACTAAGCAATAAGCAACTCATGTAAAATTAACATTTAAACAGTTTTCTATAAGATTTTTTCAGAATTGGATGGACCTGACATATGTCCTCTGACCAAGGACTCTTTCACGCAGTCCACTTACAGAGATAACTAGATAAAGGAGCCTATTGGCCAGCCTAAGGGCGAATGGCAGCGGGGTGTTAAGCATTTTAATTGCAGGCATTAATTTAGACATGGATGGAGCACTTATTCAAGGCGGTGGGGGGGCTTTCATTATTTTCCACCTATGAGCAATTTCCCACACACGCACATGCTGGCAATAAATAAACGGTGAATGCATTTGAATCGCTTTTGGCTCTGGCTTAGGCTTTTGGCCAAAAGATGCTCTCACTCAGGCTCAGGCTCAAGCTCAGGCTCTGGCTCTGTCTCTGGCTCTTCCTCTGACTCTGCAAATGCCATTTAATTAAAACACTTTGCCATTTATAATGCTCATTGCATTTTTTTTTGTAAATTTCAAATAATTTGTGGCCATGCTTAGCCAAGCCGAATCGTTTGTTATAATGCATTTCGGCACTGCATCCTGGAGTCCTGCATGCCTGCGTCCTGTCTGTCTATTGATGGACGCCAGAGTTCAGCAGATTATAAGTTGAGCTTGAGAATAAGGCCCGAGGACGATGCATATGATTTCCATGAGGCAATATAACTTGTTTCAGGTGGAAAAACTTAATTTTCAGGCTATAGTTAATAATTCCAATATAAAGTGTGCCGAAAAGTAGGCTATGTTTAGTGCAGTCTGGAAAAAGTACCATCTGTGTGTGACATCTATTAACTAATGCTTTCATTTTTTTGTTTAGTAATTTTCTCTAGCAGAATTTTACTAATTTAATGCTACAGCTACTGCTGCTGCCGCTGCTACTGCTGCTGCTGCTACTGCTGCTGCTGCTACTGCTGCTGCTGCTACTGCTGATGCTGCGGGCACTAAAACTGCAGCAGTCATCATATTAAAATGCAATTATACAATTGCTTTTGTGTATTGCTCACTGCCTGTCCCTGCAACTCCCTCCAGGGGCCGCCGCCCCCCCTTCAAATCACAAATCCAACCCCATTTTTGTCGCATTCGTGCATAATTTATAACAATTTTCTCCATATATGCCCAGGGCCGTACGCCCACCAAAAAAGCCAGGTCCTATGTATTGGCATTTTGTGAATTCATAACGAGCGAGATGCATCACAATTTAAATTATCATCCACACATACAGTGGAGGCTCTGAAATTTGAGTTTCAAGGAATTCTCTTTACCCAATTACGGGAATAGCAATTAGTTAAATTGATTAATAACCAAATATCAAATGCAAAATAATTAAGACAACAAAATGTGGCAATTTTCTGTGTATTTGTGGGAAGAGTTTTACTCTCTTATTATTTTATAACAAAAAATATTGAATTTCAAGCCATTAAAGCATAATTTTTGATGTTAGAAAACAGGTAAGACTCACTTTAATGCTTAAAAATGCATAGAAAAAGTATTAACAAAATGTATTCCAAGGAAATATATAAATTTTTAAATATTTAAAGGCATTAAAGCATAAATTCTAGGGTTTTGTTAGAACCCAGAGTCACTTTAAGGCTCAAAAATTAATAAGAAAAAAATATTTTAAAAATCTTTAATAATTTTAAGGGAAATGTATATATTTAAAAAATATTTTCCACCTAAAATTGTGCCTATATAGCCCTTAGTGAGGTCATACTGTACGTTTTTTTTGGGGGAATTTCCTCATGCATGCCACACTTGAGTGGGTCCGCCGCTGCCGGCCGCTAGGTGGCGCCAGACAGCCAAGAATTCGCTGCCGAAAAGTAGGCAATGGATTTCTGCCAGAGAAGCGACCAAGCTGGAAGGCAGCGCAAGGATAAGAACTGCAGGGGGAGCAGGACATAGGAAAGGGACAGGGACAGGGCTAGGAGAAAGTGCAGTGCAGTTGTCTGCACAAAGAAGCCGGGCTCAAGGGGCGGGCGGGGTACCTTCGGCATCCTTTGGAGTTAGGACCAACTTTAGCACTTGGTCCGCCCCTTTATCCTTGGCTCCTTTTCGTCTTTCAGTCTCTGGGTTTTTTGTTGTTTTTTTTTGGGCATTTTGAGCGTGCAAATGTTAAGTTGTCCACCCATCCCCCCGCCCTTCCCGTCGTAACCGGGTTTTTCGACAAAAAAAAACCCCTCCACCTCCATCTCCCTTGGCTTTTTATAGAGAAAAACTTGGAGTTGGCGTCGCCGCCCTTTTGTGCCAACTTGACAAACTAAAAATGAAAAAAGTTTCACCGAGCGGCGCCTTTTTTCAATATCCTTTAGCCTTAGTCCCCTCTTCCGGTGTTGCCGCCGCCCCGCCCCGCCCCGCTCCGGATCGGAGCTAGGTAACCACCTATAAGAAAAGTCAGGATAAAGCCATGGCGACGACGACTCGACGTATTGATTTTGATTCTGGTCTGCGCCACTTGAGACCCGATCCAGCGAAAAGCCAGGACATACCCGAGTTACGTGACTCCCTGAGCCGGAGCAAGGCTGAGCGGGGGATTCACCGAAATAATTGCCAATTAGAGGGGTATTTTTTCACATCAGTCATATCAGACGTCACCAAGGTATTAATTTGTTGGAATAAAAGGTCATTAGTGTAAAGTTCTAAGCTGTAAAACAGGTTCTTAAAAAGGTTTGGGTATACTTTGTGATACATGCATTTTTAATGATTTTTATTATAATATATAATGTGGTAAATCTATAAATATACAGGAAATAAAATAATTAAAGGGAAAAATACATGCTAAGCTGAAATTTAAGAAGTAATTAAACTTCTTTACGATTTCTTTGGATTTAATTATCAAAATTTACTAATAATACTTGGTTTTTAAGCTGTAAAACAGGTTCTTCAAATGTTATTGGGTATATTTGATGATACATATATTTTTAATGATTTTATAATAATATATATAATATGTTAAATATATAAAAGTAGTTGAAATTAAATAATTAAAGGGGAAAATACATGCTAAGCTAGAATTTACGAATTAATTAAACTTCTTTACGATTTCTTTTGATTTATTTATCCAAATTTACTAATAATATTTGGTTTTTAGACTTGTTTGATGAACTTTTCAGTTAAATATAGTATTGTATGCTTTCATTTAATTTTATTTATTTTTAGCCTTAAATAATTAATTAAATTCGAGACAGCTGAAGAGATCTTGTCTCTTTTTGGGCCAAAGTTGATCTCGTGTGACCCCTAACCCGGCCCAATCAATCGGCGGAAACCGGTCCCCAGACGATGTACCCCTTTATAGCCCCTTTATTACCCCTTCTTCAAGCTGTAAATAAATTCTGGCCAACCTGACAGCGCTAAAGTTCAATTCCCCAATGCTGGGACTTCTCAGCGCTATTTATGCGTTATTTGCCAATTTACACAAATTTCGGGGTATTGAAAAAAGCCCAGGGAAAGCGAGGGAAATGTACAAATGGCCAGGCACTGAGAGAAATTTAAAATATCTTTAAGGCAAAAAATAAAATAAAGCTTTGAGAAGAGATCTGAATATTTTAAATATAATTCATGATTTAATTCCTAACCAAATTGATTATAATTTAACTTTATCTCCTTTATTTTCCTGCAAGTGCACTTCACTCCTTTTCGGGTCCGGTTCACGCTTTATTTTCATGGTTCACGGGCGTGCCAGACATCCTTGAACTTGCCACAGTCAGGATATAATGTTCCCATATTTCGTCTGGCCCTCAGCGTCCCCTCAGCGTCTCTCTTATTTTATTTATATAAAATTGTGCGGCAGAGTCGTTGACTTGGCCTAATCCCAACCTTTTCTCTTTTTTTTTTTTGCCCTTATCAATTGTTCTCCAAAAAAAAAGGGAAAAAGGATTTTTCCCAGTCGCGCCATTTTGTGTTTCACGTGCGAGAGCGCGAAAAGTTTCAGGGTCAGCATTCCATACACTTTATACATTATATAAATGCCCTTTGTTCTTGCCCAATTTGCCATAAAATATGCCAAAATGAAATTTAAAACCTCTTCAAGATGCCAGCAGTTAATATTCATATTCCTTTATTTGTGTTTTAACCATTGTTCTGGCTCTGGAAAAGTTTTCAGGCAAAAGTGTCGCTGAAATTTAATTGTCCAGGACAATAATAACTTGATTATTGCTATATAGAAATCTTTACTAAATATTTTAGCAAGTTTAAAGTCACACAATAATTCACTTTGTCAATTTTAAGGCCTTTTATATTTTATTTTATATTTTTATAATCTTTTATAATAATTTAAGTGAATATTCTCTGGGAATATCTTCATTTTACACTTCAAAAAAAAATATAAAAAAAAATATTATATAGATATATGCATTATGTTGTATAAATAAGTCATGGTGAGCAATCAGTTGGCTATCTGAAAGCGTCGCCAGATCCGCTGAAGCCGCGAATCGGAGCCCGACTGACTACTCGTCTGCCTTTGGGGCCGATCGTTGTGATAGGGTTCGATGAAGTTGACCGTTGATGCCTCGCTATTCCGCTGCTGATTCTTTGGATTCTTCTTCTGCTGGCTTCGCTTCTTCTTGTGATGCCTGTGAACGCGTCGAACTTGGTTCTTCTTTCGGGCCTGACTTCTTTTGGCTTTGCCCAGCAGCTGCAGGTTCTTGACCCTAAATCTCTTTGGCAATTTCTGTGGCTTGTGGCTGTCCGTTTCCCGAATTGCCAATGGCTCTGCCTCTGGCAAATCCAGGCGATCCTCTAGACCAGCCAGGACTTCAGCGCCTTGCTCTTGCTCAGCTCCAACGAAGGCTCTGCCGGTGGCATTGGTCGTGGGCGTGGTCGTTGAGGTGGTGGTGCTTGTGGTGGGTGAACCCGCCGTCGTTGTTGTGGTGGTGGTGGTCGAGGGACTCGTTATTATGATCACATTATCGCTGGGCTGTTGGAATAAACCCCGCATCATCATGAACTTTTTCATAAAATCCCGTCCGCTGCCCACATCCTGGGCGGAAGGCGAAGGACTGTCGGCAGAGGCACTGCGTCCTTGGATCTTGGGCAAGCGGTAGCCTGTTTTTTTGAGGGAATTAAAATTTAGTTTAGCAAGGAAGATATTAAAAAACTCACTGCTCCTGCGCAGCGCCTCTCCATGGGTGACCAAGAGGGCCAGAAAAATGGCCATTAGTAGGGGAAATCTCCTGGGGATATGCATGGTTTAGGGCTTCCTGGGGCAATGGTCTCTCGGTAAGAGATAGGGCCGCTCTTATAGGTGCCGTTCAAGTGCAATTAAAGATTTCACCCATCTCTGAAAAGTGACACATCTCGCGTGCTGCTTGGAGAAGAAGGAAATCTCAGAACTGGCCGACATGCAATCATTAGGTGTCAGTCAGTCAGTCAGTTGATGAGCAAAGTGCCCAGAGAAAGCTCGCATAGTATGTAGTTCTCTGGCAGTAAATCAAATCTAATAAACCCGACAATAAGCAGGCTCTCACATAAATCTGCAAAAAGAAACCCAGAGTCCGGGGTTCCAGGCATAAATAAATAAACGAGTTCCGTGTCCGTCCCTCTCTCTGTTATTTTTATGCACATATTTATATATTACACGCCCAGAAATGTATCTCTCTCCGGATAGTGTCGAGTGCGTGAGCACCGGCACCGCAGCAGGCAAATAACTTTAACATAATTCACTTAAATCTTTTTGTTTTAATCTTGAAAAGTGTTTCCCACACACACAGAGAGAGCGTTGGCACGCACATACAGCTGGGAGAAGGCAAAACTGACAGATACACAGATACAAAGATACAAAGATACGAGTTACGGGATACAAGATACAAAGATGCGAGATGCCGAGTATATCTACGTGGCTGGCAGCTCTCAACTTTAACACCCGTCGCAATCTTCTGCAATCATCCAGAGTGTTGTGTCAATAGCTCCAACGCTTCCTTTTTTGGCCTTAACTTTGAACATTTGCCATTATTGTTGGTTATTATTTCTGGTCTCTGGGCACTTGTGGTCAGGAAGTCAGGAAAATGTGGCCTGAAGCGGGAAACTATATTAATTCTAACTAAAAAATGTATTTATATTATTAATAAGAATTTTAAAATTACTTTTAGGGGATTGCTCTTCTTGGGAACTTAATTTACAGGCAGTTTTTTTATTTATTTTTAAGGAAAAAAAATACTTAATACTACAAAATGTATTAAATTTACTAAAAATATTTTAAAAACTAAATTTAGATGTTTGCTTTCACAGGAAACTCAATTTACAAGCAGTTTTTTTAATTATATTTAAGGAATACAAATACTTAAAACTAAAAAATGTATTTATTATATTAAAAATATTTTTTTAATTAAATTTAAATGTTTACTTTCACAGGGAATTCAATTTACAAGCAGTTTGTTATTTCTATTTAAAGTTTATTTGGTTTTTTACACTCCAAGGACATTAACAGTGCCCAGCATCCTTTGCAAAAAACCAATTAAGATCCCCTGAACTTGTGTACATATTTAAATGAAGCCATAATTGTGAGAAACTATTTAATGTATTATTTTACAATGCAAAAATCAATCACTCGTTGAAAAAAAAAGGTATCCATCCTCCCATAATTCACCATTTTTTGGGCATTCGTTAAATTCCATTTATTTTTGCCTTGGCTCCTAATCAATAATTTAAATTGCTCGTGCTTTTGTGTGTGTGTGTGTGTGTACTCTAGATACACACATATATATATATATATTATATTTTCCAAGGAATTCCTTCCATCTTGAGTTATTATTTCGCTTGCATTTCTGATTAAATATCTCTTCAAGTGTCTATGGCCCTCAGACGAAGGTTTTTGGCATTGCTGTTGTTGTTGTTGTTGTTTTGGCACAAAATTCAATTATAGAATTTTCTATTAACTTAAAAGCTTCTTATATTTATTTAATTTGTTATTGTGTCTCAGTTAGGTTTTTGCCAGCCGCTGTGTGCGGGGCAGATTCACATCTATCTGTTATTATTATTGACACAGACGCAGGACTCTCGACTCTCAAGAATGTTGCCATCAATTAGACACACAGACACAGCAAGGAGAGGAGGAGATAGTGGAGTACAAATGGAAAATGGAAAATTCCTGTTTGGGAAAAACTTTATATTATATATTTTCCTCTGATTGAATTGTTTTCGCAACAAATTAGAATGGATGAAGTTCCAATGGTTCTGTTATTTAATTATGATCTCCTTTTAATATGTTTGTGCTTGTTCAAAGTTGATTTATTTCGTAAATAATAATTTAAATTAAGAAAAAAAAAATTGGTTTTACAGGCAGAGGTCCTTTAACTGGTTCTTCATCTTTCTTTTTAGAGGAACTGCACTTGGCGCATCTTCTGGGTGAAGGTCTTAAAAGGCTGTCGGCGGCGTTGTTTCCTTATTTGACTCAAAGGACCATAAACTGGCTCAGGGGCTTCACCCTCCTCATCAGTGGCCGCCTCCTCGGTTTCCTGTTCTCCATTAAGAGCCTTAAAGGGCGTCAGATCATCCTCCTCCATGAGATCGTCCTTTTCACGCACTGGCAGGCTGACCAGCTGTCGGAACATGCGCAGATTCAAAGGGACATAGCGTACTTCGTTGCCAATGGTTATGGGCACCAGGGGGACACCAGCCAGGCCACCGCTTAGACCTTCATTTAAGCCACCAGTTGAGGCTCCATTTAATCCACCATTGTAGCTGCCCCTAAGGCCACCAAAGCCTCCTCCCAGTCCTGCCAGGCCACTGCCCAGACCTCCTCCCAGACCACCTCCCAAGCCTCCGTAGAGGGAAGGCTGGTTCCAACCATTCAAGCTGGGGTAGCCCAGGGGGAAGTCCTCCTCGCCACGTCTCCGGAAATACTGCATGGGATAGGGCACGGGCACGGGATAGGCTATGGGTGTCCGGAGAATGTCGCCAGTTCGGGTGCCCGTGGTGGTTCCTGTTCCATCGTTGATGGCATTATTGGTGACATTATTGGTTATGTTTGTGGGGGTTGATAGGTTAATGATGGCAAGCATGGGATAATGGTGATGATCCTTGTCCTTATCCTTGTCACTGTCCCTATCCTTATTTCCATGGCCGTGAAATATATCAAATTTCCTGCCCTGGGTCAGGGTTTGGGCTTGAGTCTGATCTCCCA
The DNA here is from genome assembly GCA_008042515.1 of Drosophila truncata. Classification (NCBI taxonomy): domain Eukaryota; kingdom Metazoa; phylum Arthropoda; class Insecta; order Diptera; family Drosophilidae; genus Drosophila; species Drosophila truncata. Next base: position 110,542 of record VNJQ01000290.1, read on the forward strand.
GTTGTCCCCCATTGGCCAAGAGCAGCAGCTGTCCCAGATCCTTCTGGCTTAATTCCGCGGGCTGTTCGACTAGGAGTTGTCGCGGCTCAGGATTCTCCTTGGGTTCATGCTGAGGCATTTGGGCTTCGGGAAAGTTGAAGGGAACACTGGGAACCAGAAGGTAACTGCCTTGGCGGGGAGCTGACCTGCTCAAATGGACACCGGCGAGCAGGATGAAAAGAATGGGCCGCTGAAGGTACTGCATTTCACTGGACTTGGCAGATAGAAACTGTGCTGGTTTCGCTCAAACTTTGCCACTTTTATAGCTCCAGTTTTGAGAGGATAGGGACAGAGCCTAATGAGCTCCAATTTATCCATCGCTTATCGCCAGAGCTTATCACCGATTTTTGCTAAAAATAAAAAAAAACTCGCGCTTTCATCGCGATTAAATCCATTAATCTCGCTTCGCCAGGGCTGGGTCTTGGCCAGGTCTTGTTCTCGGCTTGCCTTTTCCCTGCCTCCCTCCTCTCTTTTGGGGTTTTTAGTTGGCTTTATAAGTTTCAAAGCCGATGGAGCTGATGTTAATTACACGCTCTCCGGATAAGCCAAATTAATGGGGCTAATGGAGAGACTCTCCCTAAGAGCAGACATGGTTTAAGGTTTAATACAAAATTAATTCAACTGATCTGTAAGATATTTATCTATAAAATATATATTTTATATAGGTTCTTATATTTATCTATAAAATATATATTTTATATAGAAGAACTCTTTTTTTCTACCCTAACAGTTTGACCCAAATTTGTATTCTTTCCGGAACAAATAAATAAATATTTTGCAACACTTGCTGGCCATATTCCCCCCCCAAACTTAACACTCTATCTCTTAGTTCTATGTGTGTGTTTTGGCCCAATGTGTCAAAGTCAACTTGGTAAGAAGTTGGCTTTTTATTATTTTGTGGCTCTCGCTGTTGCTGGCACTTTTTCTCTGGATTTTCTTGACCAACTATGGCAAGTTCTTAAGCTGAAAAAATATATATTATATAAGGAAAATTATAAATTGAAGGGGAAAAAAGGGGGAAACCGTATTTATTACTATTAAAAAGAAAACCCTTTTATAAAATTTCAAATAAATTAAAAACAATTTCTTGCCTTGAGTCTTAAGTTCAACTCTAGCTTTTATCTTTTTTTTTTATAATTTAAAATTCAATAAAACACAAAGCTTTCCCTGAAACAGAGCGGCGGAGTAAGGAAAAAGAAGAGTTAATGGCATCGTCAAAAAATTGGAAAGGTTTATTTAAATTTCAACTTGTTTCGAAAACGTTTAAAAAGTTTTGCGCTACTAACTGACTGCTGATAACACAAAGTCTCCTGCCAGGCCAGGACACCCACCCGAATCCTGGGCAACTTCCCAGCAAAGAAGCTTCCCTTCGAACCCCTTCCTTTCCTACAAAAATAAAACTCTGCCACCCCTTTTTTCCTTACCCGAGGCCAAGTTAAAACAACTGACAAAAAGTTGTTGCCTCCGAATGGAAACGAATCAAAGGGGGAAATTGGAAAATGGGAAAAGTGGGCTTTACAGTTTATGGAAAAAGGGGGCCCCGTGACAAAATTAGAACAAAATATATTTTACTTTTGAATAACAGAAGAAAAAAACCTGAAAATTAATGGTTTTAGACTGAAATACTTTAACATAAAATTAGTTAAATACTAAATAAGTCTTAGTTATTATATGGAAATATTAAAAATAAATTTAAAGCAACTTGAGACATTTTTAAAATTATTCTATCCTCTTTTATGGCACCTTCCGGATGGTAAAAGGGTCCCCGTGACAAAATTAGCACAAAATATAATTTTCTTTTGAATAACAGAAGAAAAATAAATGGTTTTAGCCTGAGATACTTTAACATAAAATTTGTTGAAGACTAAATAAGTCTTAGTTATTATATAGAAATATATAAAATAAATTTAAAGCAACTTGAGACATTTTAAAAATTATTTTATCCTCTTTTATGGCACCTTCCGGGTGGTAAAAGGGTCCCCGTGACAAAATTAGCACAAAATATATTTTACTTTTGAAAAACAGAAGAAAAAACCTGAAAATTAATGGTTTTAGCCTGAGATACTTTAATATAAAATTAGTTAAAGGCCAAATAAGTCTTAGTTATTATGTAGAAATATTTAAAATAAATTTAAAGCAACTTGAGATATTTTTAAAATTATTTTATCCACTTTTATGGCACCTTCCGGGTGGTAAAAGGGTCCCCGTGACAAAATTAGCACAAAATATATTTTTCTTTTGAATAACAGGGAAGAAAACCTGAAAATTAATGGTTTTAGCCTGAGAAACTTTAATATAAAATTAATTAAAAGCTAAATAAGTCTTAGTTATTTTATAGAAATATATAAAATAAATATAAAATAACTTGAGACATTTTTAAAATTATTTTATCCACTTTTATGGCTTCTACTTCCTGTTGGAGTGTCAAAAAACAGAGCTTGTTACAAATTATAGCATTGATGCCATAATTTTACCCCTGATTTCCCCCACTGCCAACCCTTTTCCGCAGTCTCTTCCCCCTCTCTCCCCTTGATTTCCACCTCTTTTTTTCCGGCTCGCCAATGAATCTGTCAGTTTTTCAAATATCCCCAATGCCATTGTGCAAAGTTTCGAGTGGCAGCCACTAATATTGACAGCGCACAAATGTAGAACAAGGGTGTTCGGCCCGAGGGGGTGGCTCCTGCGGGGTGGTGGCGGTGCTCTGCCTTGGGTTACTTCGGGGGTTTCCCCTCTGGGGGTGGGCACTGGAAGCACTGGAAACGTGCCTGAGCACGTCTTCTACTTAACTTTGTTAAACACAAATGCTTTGGGCAAAGAGTTGGGCTCCCACCCTCTCCTCCCGGTCCTCTGCCTTCACGCGCCAGGAGTGAATCCTTAAAGGGGAATGAGGGGAGGAGGATGGCAGACCTGCAGACCAGCAGACATAATCGCATAAAGATAAAACAGTTTAACAGTCGCAATGAACAAAAGCAAGCAATGGTTTTTGGCCTGAGACGGGGACGAGAGGGGGACGGAGGCCATTCAATTGACCTCCCACGGATTTCCAGGGGTGTGGGTGTGGGTGTGGGTGTAGGGTTCAAGGGGGATTAGGCGGCTCTGCCAGAGGGGGTGTGGTGTGAGCACTGAGACTATGCAAACAAAGACGGCCAGCGGCGCTCGTCGCGAAAATCTGTCAATTATTTAAATCGCCTGGCAAAAATCTTGGCCAGGTTTTCCTTTCGCCAGGAAAATATAAATATATATTTTACTATATATATATAAAACAGGAGTTTGTGTGCATTTATTGGGAAATTTGAGCACATTAATGCACGGCAAGAAATTATTTATATTCCGAAATAATAATAAGTGGCAAAATCCCAAATTTGGTGAAAATATGTTGAGAAATAGCGAAACTATGAATTTTTTATTATTACCCTGATTGTTCCTATGGCAGCTTTAGGATATAGTCGTCTGATTTTTATGAAATTAAAACTAAGATTCTCAAATAATATTAAGTGGCCAAATCTCAAATTTGATGAAAATATGTTGAGAAACAGCGAAGTTAGGATATTTTCTATTATTTTCCTGATAGGAACACCTATGGCAGCTGTAGGATATAGTCATCCGATTGTCATGAAATTTAAAACGAAGTTCTGGAATAATAATAAATGGCTAAATATCAAATTTGGTGATTATATGTAGAAAACTGACAAAGTTATGAAATATATCTTATAGGGTCGGAGATGTCTCCTTCTGACTGAAACTCTGAAACCCCGCAAGGGTATAAAAATAAACCAGAAAATTTAGTTTTTTTTATGTTGAATGATAAATGCTGATATTCTAAGGGTAATACATCAATGTTGCTATAATAATGTTAAAAAAAAATGCGATTCTGTATTTAAAAATGTATATTTAATATTTATAAAGAAATACTTTCAGTTCAAACTTTATAATTTTTGTAACCCCAATTTTTTTCGTGTGCATTTTACACTAAGCCTGCACCTGAGCTCTGGTAGAAACCCTCCGTGTCTGCTAGTAATTAACATGAAAATAAGCGCATTACTGCCATAAATGTGAGCAGATGCCAAGGGCTCTCGGCATCGGGAATCGGGAATCGGAATCGAAATCGGAAACTGAGACGACAATGGGGCATCATCATCATCATCATCAGTCCGGCCCAGGGTTGACAGGGTTGCCGCTGCCGGCCGGCCTCTAATTATGGAATCAAAATCGAAACTCATGGCGCCGCGATGCAAAATGTGCGCAAATTAAAATAATAAATCCGCCAAATTAAACACGGAACTCGTTAAGGCGAAAGAATGGAGCTCCCGCTAAGGGTGAGAGATAGCAATGGGAGCAGGGATAAGGCAAGCCTTTATCCTTTTGTATCCTGCTGATGGCGGCTTCTTTTGACGTCGTCATTAGCAGCATTTACACGTCGCTCAAGGATAATAAGTAACCGGGCCAAGTGCGAAAATAAAGAAAGCGGAAGGAGCAGACGGAGGAGGAGCGGGGCGCCGGCAAAGACTGACACAAATTAAACTGAAATTAGTTGCAACTCACTTTCGTCCCTCGGAATGCCACTTTTCCCCTCCCTTCCCCCCCGTTCCTGGTTTTGTTCCACCGAAAAATAACAAGAGTGGCGCGAAAAACTCGTTGACTGGACTAATGAGAAGTGTCTGGATGGCGGAGAAAAAGGTGTAGAAGAAATGGTGTTGGCAACCCTGGCAAACAGGTAACTGGCTTCCAGAGTTGTCCCAGCTCTCCATCGATTTAAATAATTAAGAGAATAATATTTGCTGCAAGCTATATATACATTTTTCTTATTTTAGTTAAGCTTTTTGCTTCTTAAAGTATCCTGGCAACTCTTTTTTCTCCCGTCTTGACCAACTGAGGGCGCCACACGCCCCTGATCAACCTTAATTGACCGAAAATTGTTTTGACGTTGACCGCGACGACGCTGGCCTTAAATGCCTCCTGCCGTTGAGTCCTTCGGCGCCATTTATGACTTGGCCATTGTCCTCGGCCACCGCAAACGTTCAACCAACCAGCTGAAAACTGGTCTTTCCCCCTCCCTTCCCCCCTGGAAAACTCACCCATCTGCGAGTGGCTTTGATGGCTGCCGTGGAATCCTGCGGCGGTTGTTGCTGTTGCTGTTGCTATTGCTGCTGCTGCTGCTGCTGCTGTTGATGTTGCTGCAGTTACTGCAGTTGCAGCTGCGGTCCCTGGCTCAACTGCAACAGTCAGCGATAAAACCACAAAACAGCAACAGCCATAAGGAGAGCAGGGGGGAGGTGGCTTCGGTCCCCCGTCCCCCGAAAAGGTGGGGTGAAGACAGGGGCGTGCAAGAACAATGAGGTGATAAACTTGCAGGCTCAACGCATGACAACGATACCCACCAGCAACAGCAACAGCAACAGCAACAGCAACAGCAGCAGCAACAACAGCGGCGACAACGTCACATTTTGATGGCTCCTTGGAGAGATGGCAACCCTCTGCTTGACGTCCACGCCTCCCTTAAACACTGGAAAAAAGTATAGGAAACTAGGAAGGGTATAAACTGTGAATATAATATTTAAAAAATATATTTGTAAAGTGAAATCCCTGGAATATATAATTTCTTTATCAATATCTATCTATCTATTATGCTTAAATAGTTAGAACTCTTCTTTTTTCTTCCAGTGTTGGTAAGCAAGCTGGGAAGTGCAGTCATCCTTTCTTCGCTGGGCTCTGTGCATGCAAACAACAAAGGAAAATCAGTAACAGCAGATGGTTGGGGGCGATGTCATAGTCCTGTCCCCCCTTTCCACTACCCCCCCTCTACACCAGCCCCCTTAGGACTCCCCCCTCCATGCCGAAAACCCTTCTCTTCGTCTTGTGTACGGGATTTCTTTTTTTTTTTTTGCTGCTCTTTAACGTGTTTCAAAAGAAAGTTGGTTGACTTTTGAATGACTTTCTTGGCGCGCTTGGCTCGCTTGGCTCGCTGTACTTTGTCCCCTTCTCATCCCTGCTCTGCATGGGCATCCCCCTGTCCCCCCCCTCTGCTTGTTGTTTTTGTTGTATTTGTTTGTTTTATGTGTTAAGTGCGCTGGGCCCAAGCGCGCAAATTTCTTCTTGTAACTGATGCTGACGTTGACATCGCAGCCCCAAGCGACCCCCAGCCAAGGCGACGCGACCCCTTCGAAAAAAAAATATCAACCCCACAGCCGTATATATAAATATATATATATATATAAATATATATGTGTAAAATCTAGTTACAATTAAAGTGACAAGCTGGCAACACCAAAAAGCAAAGTCGCCAACAAATTCAAACAAATTGCATTTCGCTTTGAGGGGGGAAAACCACAAACACCACATTTTTCAGGCTTAAAACTTATTTAAAATGTGGAAAATGTATAAAATTCTAGAGAAAATTATAAAATAAGTTTACTTGGGAGATTCTTTATTAAATAAAATCTTAGGAGATTCTTTATTAAATAAAAATCAATAAATAAATTATAAAAAAATGTCCCATCTTTAATTTTATTCGAATTTTTTGTTTAAAAAGACAGTTTCCTGTCTAAGTTTCTGATTTCCTTTAACTTCTTATTAGAGTTACTGGCGATTACGATTCCTATTGCGGTTGTTGTTGTTGTTGTTGAGACGGCGACGTCGCTGCTGCTGCTGCCTGCGTCGCTGGCTGTTGTTGTTGTTGTTGTTACCATTGAGGCGCCTCCTGTTGTTGTTGACGCGACGACGCCGCTGCTGCTGCTGACCGCGTCTCAGATTGTTGTTGCCACGGCGACGCACGTTGTTGTTGTTGAGGCCGTTGCGTCGGCGCTGCTGCTGCAACTGCTGCTGCTGCCGGCGACGACGGCGCTGCATCTGCTGTCGCTGCTGCTGCTGCTGTTGTGGCCGACGGCGACGGCGGCGATTGTTGCTCTGCTGCTGGCGTGGATGATTCTCACTCGGCTGCGATTCCTCTTCCTGATCGTCCTGCTGCGAATCAGCAGCCTGCTGCTGCTGCGACTGCTGCTCGGAGTCAGCCTGTTGCTGCTGCTGCTGCTGCTCATCCTGTGCATTGTTCTCCACTGGAGCAGCCGCAGCCGAAGGATCCTCCTTGATCTGCTTGATTTCGCCAACGCGGACATTGGTCACCTGATCGCAGGGAACATCGCTGTAGATGACAACATTGCCATAGTTGCACACGATCTCATCCGCCTCACGCTTTTCCTCTGTGGCCTGGCGACCCTCGATGGTGCCAATGGAGCCGCGCCTGTCCTCAATCTCATAGATGCTGCCGGTTTTGGTGATGAAGCCGGTGACTTGGAGGGGCTTAGAGCCACCAGCAGCGGCTGCGGGGGCTGCTGCCACTGCAATGGCCTCCTTGGGCTTGGCCATTTTGGTTTTCATTTTCATTTCCGTTTCCGTTGGCTTCATGTCGGGCATCTAACAATGAAATAGAGTTAGTTTCTTTCTTAATTTATTTAAATTAAATAAGTTTTCTATTGTTAACTTACTTTCTTTTGCTTTTTCTATTGTTAACTTACCTTCTTTTGCTTCATTGGCGGCGCATTCACAATCATGGGCTTCTCGTCCAAATGTGGGGCCACCGTGGAGCTTGTCATGGGTGCCACCGTTTGACCTTTGACATGGAAAAACATATTTTTTTACAAGAAAAGAAACATTTTTGTTAATATTTTTTGTAAAAGGTTGAAAGCGGTGGCAAAAAAATTTACCGCTCACCAGCGTGAGGTCGCTGGAAAGGGCCGTGGCCCAGACCAGGACCAGGATCATCCCGAATCCCTTGCCGCAAATCATGACCAACTTGTTAGCGCGTCTCTACTCGATCGACTGAATCGATTTTGGGCCGATATTCCCAGCTTATATTAACTTTTCAGCCGCCATTCCCTAACGGCATTTCACCAAGAATTGCTTTTTATTTCTCTTATTTTTTATTTCTTTGTTTTTTTGCATAATTAAGTCTGCGGGTTCAAAGCGTGTCAGCTGAGGAATGGCCAAGGGGCGACCCATTTTACAAAAGAGTATGCACAGGAAAAAAAACAGTCAAAGAGATCTTAAGTATGCTTTACAAATGAAGAAAGAAATACATAAATATCTAAGCTTGGCAAAGCTTTAATAACTATATTATTTTCTGAATATTTTTACACTCTTTTAGTGTTATTTTCTTTACTTATTTTCTCTATTTTCCCCAGTGTAGTCGTACTCCCCTCTCCATGAAGCAAAGTTCAATGGCTCAAACTAATTAGCATTCATATTTCTTCTTCGGTTTTCGCCGCTGTCCACAGATTCTTGGTCGTTTTTGCGTTTGATTTTCTCATATGCTTTGATTATGCAAATTGCTTTCTTGGCCAGCTCGCATTTTCGAATTGACCTTAAGCCAACTAGCCGAAAGCCAAAAATTGACTAAAATATGTAGAAAACAGTAAGAGAAGTTAGTAACTTTGAGGAGAGGAAGTATGAATGCCCTAGCAAATGTTATAATATTTAAAAACTCATTGTTAATTGAATAAATTTTTGTTATATTAATTTTTTTGATATTTCAGCAGCTTTAAATAGTCTTCTTCCTTAATTGGTAATACCTTTCGTTAGGGTATATTAAATGTGCTAACACACAGATCCACACTGTGTGCCAAATTAAATATTAATTCTACGCTCGTGCTTACAATATTTTCAAGCCATCGAAATTGAACCTTGTAAAAACTACAAAGCTGTAACTTCATAAACTTGTTGTGACCCCAAAACCAGTTTTTTACCTCTTCTATATATTTATCTATTTATATTTATTTGTTGTTTAGTGTTGGTTTTCTATTTCTGGTTAGGCATTTGCGGAAATAGATAAAAAATTGTATGAAGAACATGAATAAATGATTAAAATCTTGTTAGGCGGTTCATAAATAAGTAGGTAAATATATTTAGGGTATAATTAATATAGTAAATAACTTTCACCCATTGAAATTATGATTCATATTTCTTTTATTGATTTTATTGACATTTGCAAATAAATCGCAGATCGATAATCATTGAACCAAACTCAATCAGTCAAATGCTATTATTTGCACTTTCTAAAACTTATGGATAATAAATCGTAATAAATCGTAAAAAAACCAAGAAAATACGCAAAACGAAGAATATTTATAGAAGAATAAATAAATATATATAAAAGAAAAAGAGGAGATTTTTGTAAACTGATTAAAATAATTCCCAGAGAGGTCAGGAAGCCTCCCAAAATTCTATTTTAATACTTAATTAATTTTATTTTACTTTACTACTAATTTCTACAGGATTTATACCTTACTAAAACCTTTACCATTTAAAATATACAATTTTTAAGTGAGAATATATATTCTTTTAAATTTAAATAAGATTAAGATTAAATAGGTAAAATATATACGATTTCTGTGGTGTTTTAAACAAAAATTAAACACATTTTATAAGATATTTATATTATTTTCCATATTTTTGATATCGTACTTCTTGCTTTCGTATTTTTTTCAATGATTGCTTTTAATCTATTCCAGTAATTAGTTGCCCTTAAATATATATATTTTATTTTTGTGTTTCTTTTATTTATTAAATTTTCTTCTTTTTTTTATTATTTATACTTCGTAATAGTTTTTTTTTATTACCTTACCTTGCCTTCAATTTAATATTATAAATTCATTAATCAGGCCTTATTTCCAAGTAGTTTAATATCAAAACTCTTTATTTAACATTTTTATTTAACTGTTTTTGAATTATTTTATTTATTTATGATAACAGAAAAAAAAACATATTAATAATGAGGTTTAAATAGGGATTATCTGCTCAGTTCTTCTGCTTTTCGTTGTAGTTTCGCAGGGCTTCGGCCAATTCGCTTAGAGCCGACTTCTGGGCCTTCTCCTGCTTCCTCTCCTGCTGCTTCTTCAACTGCTTGCAGAGCTTCTTCAGCTGCTTGCGCTCCTTCTTGGCGGATTTCTTCTCGCCGCTGTCTTCCTCGGAGGAGGAGGAACCGCCACGCTTCTTACGGCGGCTCAACTGGGCGCATTGCTCCAACAGCTTGGCAGCCTCGTCATCAGGCTTGGGGGTGGTGGTGGTGGTGGTGGTGGTGCTTGTTGTGGTGGTGCTTGGAGTGGTGCTGGGAGTGGTGCTGGGTGTTGTACTAGGCGTCGTAGTGCTGGTGGTGCTGGTGGTTGTAGACTCTGCCTTGGGCTTCTCAGTGGTGCTTGTGGTCGTAGTGCTCGTTGTGGTGCTGCTGCTGCTGGACTTCTCCTCTGGCTTAGGAGTTGTTGTAGTGGTCGTTGTTGTTGTAGTGCTGCTGCTGGCATCCTCCTGGGGCCTGGCCAAAACCGAGGAGCAGCTGGCCACCAAAAGAAGGCCCATTATCAACGGAACTGTTCGCATTTTCGTCTGATTTGATTTCACTCGACTCGACAACTAAATGGAGATCATCGTCGGGCATTTGCTTATATAGACACGGCACTTAGCGGCTCCGCAGATGTGTCTGGTGGACCGCCGCCCCTCACCCCCATGACTGGTTTTTGGGCTTGACGCTAGAAAAACGTCTATAAATTGTCATTATACATTGAAATATTATCATGAACACTGTTTTTTTAGTTTTCGGGGATTTTTCTTGATGACCTACGGTTGGATTTATAGGGTCCATGGATTGTCTAAGAAGTTTATGAAACTTAAAAAAATATATAAAGTAATTTTGTAGCTTTTATATGAATATTAAAATATTAGAATTTACTTTTTAAAAGTATTTCTTTTATAGATTTTTGCTATTCGCTGTACAGCCTCAAATGCCTGAGTTTTTAGTGTGTTTTTTCTACAAATAAATGTATATGTAAATTCCAAGAAAATATCCAAAAATATGCCAAGTGTATTATATCAAATGATATTTTTTCTGCGCTTTGTTTGTGATGGTCATTAGCAGATTCTGATTCCGAGAATTGCCTGGTTCTAAAAACAAATTATTCTTGCCCTATGAAGCAGTTATGTGCGGAATATATATTGGGTTTATATACTAAATAATATGATATGATAATAATAAAAAAATATGATTTTATGTATTTGTTTTTTAATATAAATTTATGCTTTTTTTTTGTCTAAGGGAAAAAACTTTTCGCTGACGCTATTTTGTATGGAAAAATTGCTATATGATGGACTCTATTCATTTAAACGGGTTTGTTTTTGATTAAAATCTTGTTTTGGAGGAATAAATCTTGAGAAAATAAATACTGCAGCATGAAGTATTTATTTAAATTGTTAAATTATTTATTATTAAGTGTTAAATATATATATAGTAATATAGTAATAGGTAATAATAATAAAAAATATTTATATAAATATCATACGATTTTTAGATTAATTTAACTTTCATAAAACTACTTTTAGAGGGAAGATTAGCTTTTTAATATTCTATTTTTATCATCATAAAGAAAGCTCTATAAAATGTAATATAATTAAAATAATAATAATAAAAAATTAACCTTTAATATATTTCCCTAATAAAATCCATAAAAATTCTCTTAAAATAAACCTCTTTGAAATTTGTTACCTTTAGAGTATAGTTGAGGCTGATCTTTGCTTTTTCTGGCTTCTCACCGATTCTCACCCTTTTGTTTATATGTGGTTATTATTTTTTTGTTTATATTTTTCTTTTTGTATATTTTTTTGTTTGTGGCATTGCACGCTTTTGCGGCTCGCTCATAATGCCACTAATTGTTTATCAATTACACTTGTTAATTGTTTAATGCGACTGCAAAGTGACGGAATTGAGGAATATCATACAAATTGCGACATTTATCCGCACACCTGATGCCCCTTATATATTTTTTTATGCCAGCCGCTCTTTTTTCTTTTTTTTTTGTTGCTGTCTGTTTGCAATTTGTACAAGTAATTGAATAAAAAGCGTGCAACAAAAAAGCAAGTAATTAAAAAACGACGCACCGCGCGGTAAAAAAAAGCAGCAGCAGCAGCACGCCGAAGTGAAGGAGCAAAGAACGCACAGAAGGGGTGGTTGGGTGGGTGATGGGTGGTTCGAGTGGTGCTGTTGGAGATTTCCAGGTCGTACAAGAACCACCGCCGCGTAATCCATATGCAGCAATTTAAATGCAACAGAGAGAATATGTTAATTGCGTGTGAAACCGCTGCGCGGAGTCTCATCGCCACTTGCGATATTTGCTTTTATTTATTACTATTATAATTATAATTTATTTGTCTGCTTGTTTATTTTATACAGCTCCTTATGCTGCTGCTGTTTTTTGCTTTTTGGGTTATTTGTTTTTAATTAGCAGAGTCACAGATGCTGACAAGACCTTCAAGGAGCGAACTCGGAAATAAATAATAAAAATAAAATAGGAAATAAATTAAATTAAGACTAAATACGGTCTGTATTTAATTATTTATTATTTCTTAAGTTCTCAGAATCAATCTCTCTTTTTGTCTTGCATTTATTTCTTTATAATATAAAAATTCTTTTAAATGTGGCTCATTAGAAGGAATAAGTTCCCCGAAAATTCCCAGAACTTGAAGGCAACTTCTATGGCCATTGAAGCACATGAAGACAATTACCAAGTCAAACTTTTGTCAGTCATCCTGGATATCATCGTTCCAGGAACTTTCCAAGCCAGCCAACCTTCTCGAATATCTTTCCAACTTGTTGAAGCTTCTCATTCCTCATTCCTGCTACAAAGTTGGGCATCCCCTAAGAAACTATTGAATCTCCGGGTTGCTTCTCTTAGCTCAACAATTTGCAGATGGCCAAGAATTACCATCATAAGCGCCACAGTAATGAGCAGAAGAAGAAGAAGAAGAAGTTTCAGTCCGAAGTCAAGTGCATCTTTTGCCATCCTTAACTTCCAGCCAAAAAAAAAGGCTAAGAATAAAAATCCCACCTATTTCACCTTTTGGCTCTATGCAAATTTTGTGCTGACAAGTGCGTTTTTCATGAAATTTTCTAGTTTCTGCCCATGTTACGCCATTTTTGATGTCCAACCCTGCGTATACGTAATATTAATATCACGCATGCGACCCGTTGAACCGCTCCTGGGCGCTGCAAAACGCTAAATGGCAACGAAGCCTCGCCGCCGATGGCCGAAACTAAGTTGGGTCATGGACTAAAGCCCGAGTCCGAGTCCTGAGAGCGTTCTAAAAGCTGCGATCTAAATTAGAACGTCGCCCCGAAGGCGTACACGAGGCTAAAAACGAAGAAATTCCGGGGGCAGGCGCAGGCGCTGGCAGCAGACGTTGACAGAGGCAGCGGCATTGGCAGCAAAGGCACTTAACAGTGCCTTAACAGTGCCTTAACATTGGTGGGAACAGATTTTTTCCTTTAGGAGGTTTTTCTCGTGCTGCAAAGGAAAATTCTTTGCAAAGTTCTGGCTTTTCGCTGGGTTTTTGTTTTTAATATTGTTTTTGTGGGTTTTAAATTAGTCAAAGAAGTTGGAAATTTTTGGAATTTCGTGTTTATTTTATTTTTAAATTAGTAATTTCCAAAATTAAAATTTAAAGTTATGTTTCTTTATATTTTATTTGCTTTTAATAACTAAAAATGGTCACAAATAAATTTGTTAATGTAGTTAAATGAGATTTGGTGATGAAGTTGCAAGTTTTATGTTAAATTCTATTTTTTTTAATAAAAGAAATTCTATGATTTTATACATATTACCTTTATTTTATTTTTAAAATATATATATTTTGTAAATGTTACTTTTTCATATAAATATTTTATATTTTATACATTTCTTATGCTTTTTCATAGCATATATATTTCTTTATGGACTCTACAATAATATTTTCAAAAAAACTGAACAGTTTGGAGTGGCATCGTGCATCCTCCTCCCTTCACCCCTTAGCCCCTCAATGAAATGCCAAATGCATTTCAATTGCTTCCAATCCTCGTTGCACTTCATTAAACTCAATGTCGAAATTCGACAGGCCACGGAAAGGGTGCTGGGGTGCTGGGGTGCTGCTGCTGTTCAGCTGCAGGTGCAGCAGCAGCAGCAGAAGGAGGTGTAGGTGCAGCTGCAGGTGTGGGTGGGCGAGTGTTGCCACGTGACCTTCACACAGCCACATGAACGCACGAGCCAGGGGCAGGTCATCACGTAGTCCTGAAATAAAGGCACAGGAAATACACATGGCGAGTAAAAGAATTGACAGCCCAACGGGGGAGTACACTAAAGGAACAGCCAGATATTTTGCTTTTCAAGTATTTTTAAGTTGATTTTTTGGGGGAAAATGTATTATATATTATATGTCTTCAGTTAAATATTAAATCCATTTAATATATAAAAATCTGTTGAGTTCCTAGGTCCCTCAATTTCATTCTAATCAGTGTCTTTCCCCAAAATAATCAGTTTAGATTATGTAATTCTTCCCAGCACCTTATTTTTTCACACGTTTTTCTTGGAGTTCTCTGGGATATTCACCTGTCCTTTGCTGTGTCCGTTAGTTTGTCACTTAGACGGCAGGATTGGCAGGGAGGACGAGGAGCAGAGGAGTGTCGGCTGGTCAGAAGCATTTTCCGGGCCAGCACCTGGCATTTTCCAGCCTTTTCCTTCGTTTTCCTTTTACTGCATACTCTTAGGCATTTGACAAAACTTTGATAAACACAGAGAGAGAGAGAGAGAGAGGCCCCCGACAAGCCGCAATCCCAGGCACTTAGGCCTAAGGTCTAAGGGATCCAAGGGATCTGAGGTATCCGAGGCCTGTGCTTAGTTTGAAAAGTAATCGAATGCTATAATTTCCATTAAACTGATTTCCCACGAGCAGTGAGCAGTGCAAGTCAAGCCGGCAAATGTTGCAATGTTGATGACCGTCTCCTGGATGCCCACAGAAGGGGTGAAGGAATGTAGGGGTTCCCTGGTCCAAAGATCGAGTAAAAGCCGCCAGTTAATGGCCACATGCATAAAAACTTATAGCAAACAGAGAACCCCAAAGAGGACACAGAAGTCGGAGGAGGAGGAGAAGGAGGAAAATAGTGGAAAATTCATGAGAAGGCTTGAGTCCACCTCAATGTCGGAAAATGTCTGGGTGTACGAGAGACAGAGAGAGAGGGTGACTCCTGGAGGCTGAAAAGTGGCTGCATCCATCTGCCGCATCCATCCATTGCCTTGCCTCTCAGGACCTCCATCCAGCCAAAATGTCACGGAATGAAATATAAATTGAATTAACTTGCAAAGTTCCATTTCTGTCGTTCTGCCAATAGTCGAAATAGTGCATATATCGGTAATGACACCAACCCCAAACAGGAGAAGCTATTGCAGCTATTGTTTATGCTGGCATTATGGCATCGAATATATCTCAATTGTAAACAGTAAACATTCCTATAAATGCCTATCTATCAGTTGTAATTACAAACCAGAAATTCCAACAGCTAACTTGGCAGTGAGAGAAGAGAGTAGTCATAATGCCAGACATTCTTTTAATTATAAATAAATGAATATTTATATTTCATAATTCTTAGAATTATTTAGAATTTCCTTATGTTGAAATATCAAGGCGTAGTCATAATGCCAGACATTCTTTTATTTATAAATAAATCAATATTTATATTTTATAATTCTTAGAATTAATTAGAATTTCTTTAAGTTGAAATATCAAGGAAATTCACGATAAGAATAAGGTTTACTCCAGCCTTTCACAAATTTTAAAGTAGTAAAAAGATTTAATCATAATCTTATATTATATCTTTTGTAACAAAAATATGGATTATCAGATAAATAGATATTCCATAGAATTCCATATTTGTTTTTTTCCTCTTAGCTAAAACATACAATTTATGAGTTGTTCAAAAGCAAAAAAAAAAGAATGAAAAACCTATAAATAAATACTGAAACCGCTTGGCAAATGGCCTAAAAAATCCAGTGAAATAAAATATGGATTGAATCAATCATCAAAGATTGGCAAATGGTGAAAATCCGCTTAACGTTCAAGTTCTCGCCGTTGGAGTTTCTTCTTGTTGCTGTTGTTGGTTTTTTTTATTAGTATTTTTCCCGTTTGCGAAAAACAATAATTTCGAGACGTAAACAAGCTCGCGGACTCAAGTGTCTTGTGTGTGTGTGTGTGTTTATAACTTGCGAATGGAAAGTCCGCGGCTTGGAATCATCATCTGCCTGGGAGCTCTTATCATTGCCGGTCAGCCATCGTTGCAAGCGGAGCAAAGGAAACGAGTTTGAGGACAACCGTGGAGTGGAGCTTGTGATTTTGCGGATTCCAGGATATCTTCAACTGGTCGTGGTCCTGTTTCTGTTTCTGTTCCTGTTCCTGACCCATTCCCACTGCGCACTTAAGCCGCTTTGGGCATACATGGTAAGAGGCAAGTCGGGCTAAGCCACAGCTGCTGCTCTTAAATTTTCGAGGGGGACACTCTACGAGACACTTCAATTAAAGGAGAAATAGGAATATATAATATATAGTTTTTTTTGTATTAAGAGAATATTTTACCTATTTTAGGAATTTAATTTCAAGGTTTAGGAGACAGAGGCTTGATGATAAATTTCTTTTCTATTATTTTTACGAATTTCCACCCTCTGTACTCTCTTCTTAAAATCTATAAATTTTTCTTACTGTGTAGTGGTGGGTTCCGGGGGTCTTTCATGCCTGGGAACCAACGGAGACGACTGTCACCTGCGACTTATGCAAATCACTAAACGACCAACCAACCAACCAAGCGACCGAGCGACCGAACAGCTGAAAATAATTTTCCACATTTCCGTTACAAATAAAAACCAATTCACTTTGCTAATATGGCCACACAGCCAAAGACTCATCCGGAATAGAAAAGCCGGTTTTCCGAGGGCTAAAATGGCAAAGTGCCATGGTAGAAAAGAGGGTAGGGGCAAAGGGAAAACGGAAAAAAGGAAGCGGGAGCGGGAGCTAACTGCGTTTTGGATACGCAGGCCCATTTGCTAAAGTTTATGCACGCAATGCAATAATTTTGTTGCACAGTGTATGCCCTAAATAACTCGAAGTCCTTGCGTTTTTTTATGGATTTATAAAATTTTTTACTATGAATTTATGATTTTTAATACTTTCTATAAGCTTTTCTAATGAAAAAAATATTTTAAAAACTTTAAATGGTTTCAATTTATTAAATATATTAAAAATATAAATAAACAGTGTTGGAAATGTATTGAAAAAAGTAAAAATACTATATTTTATATGATTTCCAACACTTTCTAAAGGCTTTTATGTTGAAAAAAATATTTTCAATACTTTAAATGTTTCCTATTAATTAAATATATAAAAAATATAAATAAACAGTGTGGGAAATGTAAGAAAAACACTCAAAATACTATTTATTATATGATTTTCAACACTTTCTCTGAGCTTTTATATGGAAAAATATTTTAAAAACAATAAATTATTGAAAATGATTTAAATATAGTAAAAATATAAATAAATATCCTAGGAAATGTAAAGAAAAAACCCAAAATAATATTTACATTTTTAAAAATCTATAAAATATTATTTTAGAATTAATTTTAGATTTTTTTTTTCGAAAGGGAAAGTGTATTTCCCTTGGCGAGCTGCTGCCCTGCGGTCTTGTAATATTTCCCTGAGCTGCCGTTTGGTTATTCCCCAGCTCCTTTTACTTCTTCCTGCATTTGTCGGCTGTCAGTTGGTCGGTTTGTCAGTCAGTCAGTCAGTCAGTCAGTCAGTCAGTTAGTTTGTCAGTTAGTCAAGTTGCGGAGCCGTCGCATTTGCAAGTCGTTAAATGCCTTTGCAGCTCGTCATTGTGGCTGCACTGCTGGCACAGGCACCCCTTTCAAAGGGGGTTCTGGCTCTGCCTTCGGGGACGACTGGAGGACTCGAGGAGGACTCGCGGATTCGAGGATTCGGGGTTTGTTTCGTGTCGCTGGCATTGTCAATGCTCTCGACTTCCTTCCGTTGTGGCTAACAAATTCGAGCCGCGCATGCAGGGCAAACATAATCATCATTATTGCTGCAATCAGCATATTTGGCAGGCTCAAAGTCAGGCGCTGTCGCTGTTGCTGTCGCTGTCGGTGTCCTGCGGGAGCAGCATGGAGGAAATCATTGTGCATTTTCCCCGGGCCCCGTCATGAAAGGAGTCCCCAAAAAGCCACGGCAGGCAGCCGCGCCCCAAACTCTTCGTTTAGTTGTGTGGTTATGCTTAATATCCGTCATTAAAACGGCTGTTGTTTTTACCAAACCACCAAGGAGCTCTACACTGTGAGGAAAATGTATAAGGCTAGGTTTTTTTTGTAATTATTTGAATAATAAATAAAGATTTATTTATACAAAACAGGGTTGTAGAGTAAAAATTAGGCCAAGTTGTAAGGTAACACTATTATTTTGATTTCTGTAAAAAGTATTCATTTAAAACCAGGTTTATGCTTATTTTATGTTTATTTATTTGTTTTTTAATATATAAATATATTTTATTTTTTATAATTAATTGTTTAGCTTAAATTTTACATTTTTCTTTGTGCAAAAACCTCATAAAAGAGGCTTTTGGCCAAGGTGCGTGGGCTGGGCATTGGTCTCCCTTTGCCACTGTCCTTTCTCCGGCCTTTTCTCCCACTCCACCCCCCTTTGAACCTTCGAACTCTGAAGCCCCACTGAACCCGGCTGAACCGAACCAATACACATGCATTATGCAAATATTAAATATATTGCCCAGTGCATGGCGCGATAAGAATCCATTGCGCAAAAATTAATTAGTCAATTTGCATGAAATTTATGTACAAAGCGCGAACAAACGAAACTGAAAAGAGAAACTGAGGGGTAAAGGGGGGCAACTCTAGACTAAACATATCTGGCTAGAAATATACAAAAGCACTGTAAAAAAATAGCTGAAACATTTAATCTGTTAAATTGTATTTAAAAAAATGAATTTCCAAAGCAAATTCTTCTTCAAATTTAAATTACAGATCTGTTATAATCTTTTATTATATAAAACTAATAATGAACTATTTCTTTACTAATTTTACTTGTATGATTTTAATTATCCAAGTGTGACCTTTACCTTAATCAATAATACGAAATTCGACCACATTTTTAACTCATATCGCAGTAGGCTTTTCTGTATATTTCTCTTCTCCAAAAAGCTGTCTCATTCATTGTGCATTTTTCGCTCTGAAAAAAACGAAAAACTGAAAAACCCACAAAACTATATATTTTGCTTAAGAAAATCAAGTGGAAATCGAAGAACAAGCTCATCACGGACCCAAAGACACACAGGAAAACTCTTTCTACATCATTTTAGATCAAGTTTTTCAATATTTTCGTGAATATAACTTTTTACGGGTAAGTGGTGTTCATTTTTGGCCACAAATAGTGTTTGTATGTATTGTAAAATGTATAAAATTGTGAAATGCTAGGGTGCTTCAATATTATTTTAATATTTGACGGGAACTTCTTTCATTTCACAGTGGTTTCTGCCCAAGGATATATATTTTATATAAAAATTCGAGTTTTGTTGTTGGTCCCGGCTTTTTCTGTGTATTAAAGAGGGATTTATCTGGAAGGATCCTAAATTATATCACAGCCAAAGGTGCGCTACGACTCTACCACAAGTTTATCATCAACATTATTATATTTTTTTAGAAGTTCCAGAACTTTCAACAACATGGACCAGTTTTATGAGGTGACCTGTGACAGCTGCCAGACCTGGGGCATGGTCAACTATAGATACAAGTGCCTGCGCTGCGAGGACTATGATTTGTGCGCCGCCTGCTATGAGCTCGGCCTGGGTGCCGTGGGCCATGACGTGAGCCATCCCTTCCAGTGCCTGATGGATCGGGCCGCTCTTGAGCTTCATTTTGCCGGCGAGGCAATTCCGGACCTCTCCGCCGATAGCTTCACTTGCCCCTATTGCGGCGAGATGGGTCTCTCCATGGATGATCTGATGGCTCATGTCCAGATTCGTCATCGCGATGCCCGCACGGCTGTCATCTGTCCGCTGTGCGTGGCAGTGCCGATGGCCCATCCGGCCAGGGTCAATAATCTGGTTAGCCATCTGAGCACCATCCATCACTATCGTTCCGGTGGGGGGTTTCGTCTATCTGGCACTGAGCAGCCAGTGACACACCATAGCCTGCCCACCGCCGAGGTGCCGCAGGTTCGCTTCATTTTGCCCTCGGGCCTGCGCATGGGCAGATCGCATTTGGCCTTGTCGGAGGATCTGAGCGACAACGAAGTCGCCGATTTGTGAGGATCCAATGAGGATCTATGTCCCAGATAATTCTTCCAATATTATTTCCCCAAAGAGCATAATCGAATACCAAAACCGGAAGATATAAACTGAAGTCTGCAAGAGGAGGAGGAGGGACCGCTGTCCTTAAAGAAATCCGACACTTTTGTTTGGATTAATTTTGAATGCCATAAATTGGAAAGCAAAGGGAAAGACTAAGAAGGTGTTATGAAATTTCTACAGAGTTTAAACCTTTAAGGGTTTCCCTTATATATTTTATATGCAACAACGGAAGCTGATGCCTTCCTTTCAAAAATATATTATATATGAAGAAATCTATAGAATATATTTGGAATATGTTATATGTAAAATAAATATATAAAATTACCAGCAAATAAAAATAAAATAAAGCATTAATATTAAATGAAAGGTTTTTAAATTTTTTCAGATAAGTTTATAAGAAATTAAAGCAAATTTGCTCCATCTTCATCTTAGTATGTGGCTTCCCACGTTCCCTGTCCAATTATTCAGTTGAAGGTATTTCCCAACTAGTTTTTTATATATTCCTTTATTTATTTGTGTTTTTTATTTTATTATATTATATTATTTTCAATCTAGTTCCTTTCTTCGGTATATTTTTATCTATTTTGAGTTTAGGTAATTTTTCATGATTCAAGAATATCGTTTTTTATTTTATTGAAATATTTTTGTTAATTTTAAATTAAAATTTGTTTGTTAAATTAATGTATTTAATTTTTTTTTATAATATTGGCAATAACCTTTTATAAAAATTAAGTTATAAAATTAATCAAATTATATAATTTAAGAAAAAAAACTTCTCTTGTGGTAAAATATATTTTTTTTAATAGGTTGTGGTTTTCCAAGAATATATTTTTACAAAAAAAAATTGAAGAAAATGTGTAAATCTATTAAATTATAATAAACAAAATTTAATATAAATTTCCCGGCTAGATTCTCTGTTCTGATTGCAGTTAAATATAAATAATTAATTGATTAAAGATCCAAAAATCGTTCAATGATGGTATTGCCTTATTTATGTATTGATATCTTTGTCTTAGATCCTGTCTATCTATTTTTTTTTTTTATATTTTCCCTGGCAACTGGCAACTAATTAGAAAATCAGCTCCACTTGGAAATCCACTTCCACCTTCGTTTTTCCTGTTAAAACAGCAGGTGCTCTGGGGTAAGAATTACCTGAAGTTGCCACTGCCTCTGTTGCTGTTGCTGTTGCTGTAATCGGCTTAGAGGTGGAAACCTTTTGTCATTATAAAAGGATTTCAGGCTTGACAAAATTTCCATTTGTTGCGATTCAGCCCCAGACATATATGTTGGGTTCTTGTATGCCTTTTGCTTAGTTAACTTTTGCCTGCCTGCTCCAGCTCCTGGTCCTTCTGCTGCTCCTGCTCCATATTCCTGCTCCTGGTTTTGCGTTCAACAAAATTAAAATTCAAAAACCGATAGTCTCCCTCTCCAATTAAAGGGGCAAATTTCAAAATGGAACCAACCATGGCAGCCAAGGGAAAGGTAAGCACAGACAAAACATTTCCAGATAAATGGCCAATCGAACTAGATAAAATGAGCCGTGTGTAAATAGTGGAAAGGCGCAGATAGGCGGCGTCTCCAGTTTGGATTTTACACTGGGAGAAAATAGGGAAAAAATATTAACTAAAATGTAAAAAGAAACCAAGAAAAAAAACGTTTCAAAGCAAAGAATTTACAGTTTAAACTTGCCTTTAAATTGTAATAATCCCTTTCTTTATTTCTTTAATATTTATAAATCTTTAAAAATGTTCAAACTTTTCGCTCAGTGCAGCAGGACAAAAGCCTGGAAACCAGGAGCAGCACTCGCCCTGCGGCTCCATCTCCATCTCCAGCTCCTCCTTGGTCCTTTGATCCGACGCTGCATGCGTGGCTGATGGCTGACAATAGATAGGCATCGACATCGACATCGACATCGACACAGCTGGGCATGTCCTTCGTCCTTTGCCTGCCACTCTCCTACTCTCTAGCTTCTGGAGGCAGGGCCTCCATGGAGGACGGTCGTTATGGCTAATGAGTATTTTGAGGCTGAATCGAGAGCAGGTCGTGCTGCCTACTGCCGGCTGCCTGCAAGTTATCAGCCGGCAGCCGGCAGGAAAGGGTTAAAGCTGCTCCCAAGTAGAAGCGGAACTAAGCGGCTCACGAGGGCGGAGTGCGTGAGTCACGAGGTGAAATAGTGGGAGTCTTACATTTGCTTTATTTTTAAGTTTTTGTGGGGTTTTAATAGTTTCCAATTAAACTATTTATATATTAAATATATATAAAGCTAGGAAAATAATGTATTTCAGAGAAAACAAGTTTTTTTTTTTGTTTTTTTGATAAATAAAATATCATATATGCTGATCCTTTGCCAAACTTATTTCATTTCCTAATATTATCTCGCTTTTATTGACCCTTTTTAACTGCAGTTTTCCCTAAGCTTTTCCTTTGACATCTCAAGTGCCAGGCTTTGGCCACTTGGGCCTCCCCTTGCTGACGCCTCTGCCTCTGGCTCTGACTCTGGGGGTAGACCCTTTCGGCACCCGCACCCCTTTTCATCGCCGAATGTTGGCCAGCACGCATACAAATGACAATAAAAGCGAACGACTTTGGTTTTTGGATTTTGCGACTTTTCCAAGCCGAGGCTCTGGCTCTTTCTAACCCTTTTTCCCCTCTCCTGGTGTGTGTGTGGTGTGTGTGTGTGGTGCCTGCCGCCGTTTTGCGACTAAAAGTTGAACCGCAATCGACATCGCTGGCCGCCACACGCTTGCACAATTTTTAATCATTGCTCCGGCATTCAGAGCTGGTCCTTGCCCCCATACCCAGCGATCCTGTGGCATTGTTGTGCGAAGGACGAGGACACATAAACATGCATGGCAGCAGGCGGCTAGCCAGGCACTGAGAGAAAATTATACAAGCAAAAAGAGGTGTAAAAAAGTAATTAAAATATTTTAAAAGATTAAAAATATATTTTATTACAAAGGATATAAGGTTATAAAATAAATCTTTGCTAATTATTTAATAGTTTCCTTAATTATTTGTACAGTGTGTCCAGCAATGGCTGGATCTAGGAACAAGGACCTAAAAACAGGCAGCAGGAAGCAGCCCAAGGAGCCAGGGAGGACGCCCGGATGGAGCAGCACCAGGACTTGGGCTTATTGTTCGGGCTTTGGGTCCTTTATCTTGTTTCTAACTCATTGGATCGCAAAAACGGTCTCGTGTTCACCTTAATTGGGGTAAACATAAGTTCTGATTGGCCCGCCAGGGTTGCCTCCCCACACACACAAGAAAAAAGAGTTGCCAGCGACATTTTTCTTTCAATACGCCATCCGCCCACCCCTGTCTTGGTCCTGGCATATCCTCTAAAGGAATTTTCCCCCTTGGTCAAGTCAAAGGCCAAAGTCAAAGACGAACGTCGAACGTTGAACGTTGAACGTTGAACATATCCAATTAGAAAGGATACAAAGGGCTGGCGCAACAAAAAAAAAAGGGTTGGCAGGTGAGGGCGGAAACCCTGGTCAGCCAGGGCTGTGGCTATTGTTAAAAAAGAGATCATAGCGCCCAGATAGAAATTGTTGAACGTGTAATTTTTATTTATTGCATACACAATTCTCTTAGAACAAATGACAGCAAAATTGCTATGGCCTTGCCATAGAAATATGCATATAAATATTCCCTTTTTTACCTCTCCACAAAAAGTGTTTCGGCAACTTTTGAATTGAAAAAGCGTTTAGAGGTCTCTGTGTGTGTGTGTTTGTGTGTGTGTGTGTGCAGCTAAATGATGGGGAAACTATAAAAATTTCCATAACAATAATAAAGGCAAGGAAAAAGGCGGCTTGGATGGAAGCCCCCACAACCGAAAAGACATTTATTCATTTCAGTTTTTGGAAATTAGCATAAAAGTTAAAGCTCACATAAGGGATGCTGATGTTGATGATGATGATGATGATGTCTTCTGTTGTAAAACGAGAAACGGCAAAAAGGATGCCCCGCACAGGATGAGCCACAATCAAAGCTTGTGAGCGGTGATAAGCGTGAAAAACGTGCAAATTTTAATAAAACCAAATGAGCCGCAAAATCATACAACCAAAAAATGGAAATAAAAAAAAAAGAAAACACAGGCAGAACAACAATAAAGGCGCAGGACGGGGGGTGGCTTATTTGTATATGGGATCCTGGCAAAGGTGGGTAATGAAGCGCTTTAATGTATGGCACAGTTTCTGTTTGCTAATGCGGAAAGTTTGTCATTGGAAGACAGCGATGAGGAAAAGGCTGAAAAGGCAGAAAAGAGGAAGGGGAAAAACGCAAACGGGAAATGCCCTGTAATGTATGCAATAATTTCTGTTTGCATTGAAAGGGGAAAACCATCAAAGATCGAGAATGCCAAAAGATGCATCATTATTTGGGGGGAGAAATAAATAACAAAAAGCTTAATTTTGTAGTTCATTTATTTACGTATTTATTTATTTATTTCTTTAGTTCTTTAATGATAATTTAATTTATTTAGTTATTGGTTTTATTTTATTTATTCACTTATTTAGATATATATTTATTTGTTTGCTTAGTTATGTATTTGTATATATTATCAAAGAGTGTAAAACTATATACATATATAGGAGATATCCCCTTCTTATACAAAAATATATAATTCATAAAACTTAAAAATAATAAAAAAAAGAATGAAAAGTAAAATTCTAACCGGGATTCGAACCCATGCACCTTAGGTCAGCCGTCCCAAGCCTTAGCCACTAGTCCAAATGGCAAGCAGGTGTTGGTGTGACCAGATTTGAACTAGAATCGAGCATTACCTGTTCCACCGCTGTAAATATAATATAAATATAATATAGGAAAATAAAAATAAATAAAAATAAACAAAATATAAGAATAATAATACTTAAAACCCAAAAACAATTAATAAACCAATAACTCCTTTATATTTTCTATTATTCACTTACCTAATATAATAAATAATATATACAATAAATAATATAATATATACAATAAAAATTCTGCAGAAAAAAAAGAAAATACAGCCCACAGAAACCTATTTTCCCTACTAGTTACCCTTCGTTCTTTATATAAATCGCTGCATTATGCCTTTTAAAAGGAACTCTTGTTTTTAGTGAGCTATAAGTTGGTTTACTTATCCGCCCTTTTGATGGCCATTTCCAGGGGCTTAGTCCTGCCGAAAGTCTTACTATTTCCCCAACTTGTTAGCCGCCAATTTGGGCCCGAAAGTATGCAATGAAATCTGTTATTTGCCAAATGAGGGACCTTAACCCCTGAACTATAGCTTAGCCGGGATCGTTTCGTTGTTTTCTGTTTTTTTTTCTCCCTTGTTGTTGTCTCGAGAGCAGAGCAAATAAACATTCCAACCTCAACCTGACCTCGCCCCAAACACAGTAGAAAAAAAAACAAAAAAACAAGAGAAAAGCGAACTGAAAACCCTTGTGTATCTGTCATACCTTTGGGGAACATTCTTTCGCTTATTTTTTTATTTGGGAAATAACAAAACAAAGCCAGAAATGACCAGCACATTTTGCGCCTCAATAAAACTGTCAACATTATAAAGCGCCACTTAAGAAATGAACAAAAGCCCGGCTGCCAAAGGTGGGGAACGAACAAAAAAAAACAATAATCATAAAATTAAAGCCAAGCCAAAAAGGCAGGCGAAAATTAAATAAATAAATAAATAAAAAAAATAATAAAGGCAGGACAAAGGGAGAAACTACAAAGCAGGAGGGATTGGGGACTGGGTGCTGGGGGATTCACATGTTTAGCATGACGCTCACACACGCAAATACCAATACAGGCACAAGCACACACACACACACAGACACACCCACGCAGCAGCGTTGACATTGTTGCTGAAAACTGCCACTAAATGTCACCAAATGAGGGTCAACACACACACACCCACACACACATATGTGCCACACCTCACAACCAGCTAAATATTGTAATAAAAAAAAGGAAGAAACAAAAAAAAAAGGGATGACACACTGACTGTCAGATGATGAAAGTGGTTTATACTGTATAAAAATTTATATAAAAGAAAAATATAATAAATATCCATCGGTTAATTATATTTAATTATTAAAAATCCAAACATCAAATGTTTCTTAAATGTAACACTTACTTTCTATAAGAATTTTAAAGCTAAACTTAATTTAATTAGGTTTATTTCTTAAAAAATTTGTAATTTAATTAAATTTATTATTTTCCTTTGATTTACGGGTTTTCAAAATATTTCACAATTTTTACGACAATTTCTTTACCAAATTAAAAATTTTATTGTATTTTTTAATTGTTTTTTTACATTTAAAAAAAATTCAAAAACATTTTTGTTGTCTAGAGCAAACACAAAAAACAAGGCTATGCTTTCGCTTTTAAAATTTTTGTATTTTTGGGCAAAATATAATATTTCACTTCTCCCATTTGCCATGGCTAAACGGATTCTCCCGTTGATGCTGATCAAGAATATATATAGTTTATGGGGTCGGGATTACTTCTTTATTGTTAAAAAATATTTTCAAAAATATTTTGAATGGGCCGTAAGAACATGAAACGCCATCAAGCGGCCACCGTTTGAAACTACAGCTTGTGGGCTGGATTGTTCTATTTTTAGCTTTCGTGTATTGCTTACACAATGCACATGTGTAAGTGGGTTTTATGTATTTGTGTGCGTTATCGCGGCATTGATTTTGTGTAAAGTTTTACAAGTCACGATTTAAGTAGGCAACTTACCAACGATCGCGCCTCATCTGCTGTGGCTTAACTGTCTAAAGCGCAGCTTAGTTTGCTAAAAGTTACATGCAGAAGGTCCAAGGTTCGAGCCCTGGCGAAGATTTTTTTTTTTTTGCTTTTGCTCAATCCCTAGCCCCTTATCTTTTTTGAAAAACTGGAAACGTGAAAATCGAAGTTTGGAAATGTCATAATTTGGCCAAAAATGCACAAATTTCGATTCGGAAAAGGATGCTGTGCTAGTTTTTGTTAGCTTAACAGATTTTCACATTTTTAACAATTTTTGCGACGTAACCCCTTATCTTTTTTATTGAAAAACTTTAAAAATTATTTACAAAAACTTGAACTTGACTTTAAAGTTTTCTTTAATATATAAATATTAATAATACCCCTTTTATTATTATAAAAACTCCTCAACATACCCTATACTTTTATATACCGACTATAATGAGTAGGAAAAAAACATATATGGGAAGTGGGAAAAAATAACGTATATTTCCCCGCACCACTTTTATTTTATTATTTTCTTCTTTTTAATGAATTGACCGTAAAATGAACTTGTTGATGAGCCTTATGAGCTGACCAGAGTGGTACCACGCCCCCTTAACACCCCCTACCTCGTAGCCCGACGAGTTAGCGTGGTCATTTGCAATAAAAAAGGATTATGAGCTGAAGGACAACCCCAAAAAAAAAAAACAAAAAAACAAGAAAATTATGGAGCAGGAAATACAAACAAAAAGGCGAGCAAGCAAACACACACACAAACACACACATAGAGCATATAAATATTTATAAATGCGGGCCAGAGAGGGGTTCCACGGGGGTGCAGGGGGTGGGGTCAAGTGTCAGTGCCATTTAACAACTTGCCACACACAGAAAATCTACACATACTCACACAATAAATGTATATAAAAAAGAAAACAAGTTAAAAAAGGTGCGTGTCCCCATCTTCCACCTCCTCGTCCAGGCCTCGCCCTTTTCCCCCCGCCATTTGGCCTTGACATCGCCAAGGGTTCCTCCACCAACTAACCCACAGCCACCCACAGTCCGGAAAATATGACCAACGAATTATACAGACGACTGGAGAGGAACAAAAACTAGAAAGTTTTTAAGAAATATTTCCGGACCTCAAATGGTATATAAACTAGGAGTCTAATCCTTATAATATTATTTAATATTCTTTTATATTTTTCCATATTCTTCTAAAATTTTCTATAATTTTTTCCCTGTGGTTTTTCTCTCCCACAAATCAACAAAAATAAAACAAATGCCAGGCACAAGATTTGCTTTGAAATGAATATTAAAGTAACACAGATAAAAGGTAAAGGTACATACATATAAATAAATACGAAGGGAAACCTATACTCTTTGGCTATAATATCAGGCTCTTAACCCCCTCAAAACTGCCACATTTAACCCTTAACCGCCCAAGCACAGACTGTGCGTGTTGAAACATTCATTTTTTGCCTTTTTCTGGGGCCTTTTGACGAAGTTGCACTGCAACTTGCCCGGGACTCGTACATCACCGCAACATTGTAAACTGTTGTTGAATATTTTTCTATTATTGGGAATGGGATCGGGGACGAGGATCGGGGACGGGGATCGGGGACGGGGCTGGGGCCTGGGTTTACCCTTTGACCCCATCACCTTTTCAGATTGCATTTCAGCAAATTTTGTGTGCTTAATTTTATGAAAATGCCTGCCAACGTCAGCGCTGTTTTCCTCTTTTCCTGCCGGATGTTTAGTGCAAACTTTAGTCGTACGAAAAACCCTTTTATTTTCCATCCACTCTTTGGTGTTCGAGCTTCAACTTCAACTTTTTGTCGGCTTCTGTCGTGTTTTCCCCTGGCCGCTTTTCCCACTATAAATTTCCTACGCCTAATGGTTGCCTGGTAGTTGGGGAATTGAGGAGAATATATATATAAATATATATATACTATATAAATACAATGAGTTTTATAGTTTTTCACCAATTTTTCGTCTGCGCTGGCAAACTTGAAAGTTACTGGAAGGGAAAGAGGAAATAACATTGGCCAAAGGTGCTCACTGGCGTGAGAGAAAGAAGCTTAAAAATAAGACAAATTGAATAAAACGGGGAGAACCACAAAAAATATATATACATATATATACAATGCAGTCTTAAATGCTTTTCAATTTGTAAAAATATAGAAAATGTATGTAGCTGAGGGAAAAGTAAGTGCGGTGTTTAGTTTTATTTTTACAAAATAGAGAATAGAATAGAGAAGAAGGCTTGCCAGGTGCACACAATATTACTTACAAATGTATTTAAAATTAATAACAGCTCTGTGATTGCTTAGAAAATTTTACTATTTAATATAAACTAAAAATAAGTCCAGGAACATGCAATTCTAAATTTATTCCAAACTTGCTTTAAATATAATTATTTGAAACTAACAAATTCATCTTGAATTTTTATTTCAATTCATTCAATAAACTCCTGGAATTCTTTTACTCAAATAAATCAAACTGGACCCATAATTTAGGCACAAGCTTTCTCTTAATTGGAATCTATAAAATCATTCCACATTCTAGGGGAATATTCAACAAAATTTTCACTTTACTCAATTTCACCTTCTCCGTTTTCCTTTTACTTTACGTGAGTCACGCAAGGCAACAAAATAAAAAAATAAGGAAAACATAGAGGAAAACATAGAGTGAGTAGCAAAAAAATGCATACTGCCTGTCATTATTTTTGTGCAGCTTAGAAATTGCAGCGGAGGAAAAGGGTTAAAGGCGTGATTGAAATTTCCGTTTGCTTGGGCTGAGAGGGAAAATCGGGGAGTCCACGGGGCGTATGAGTGTCCTCACTTGTACTCTCAAGATTTCAGCAGGGGAAAGTGTATTAATTACATGCTCAAAAAAAAGTAGAAGGGTCCTTGACAAAACCCCAAGAATGTTACCCAGCTAAATCTAAATAAAATTAGGGAAAATTCTTCTTAATTTCCATTTAATAAACCCACTCCTTTCTCCTCCTTAAATAAGAGTAAAAGAAAACCCCGCAACGCCTCATTAATGTCATCAACTTCTTGAGCAGCGGAATCAAAGTTTTTGGCTTTTGGGGTTTTGTAATTATAAACACGAAGCTGTCACCATTAATGTCCAGCATTCATTTGTTTTGCCATCGGATAGATGATGACACTCGCCTGTCTCAGTCCCATTTTCAGTTCCCAGTTACCAGTTACCAGTTCCCAGCTCCAATCCCAATCCCAAACCAAACCAAAAACCAACCCCCCTTTGCCAGACCTGACCCGTTTTGTCCATCCGGTTGATTAATGAATGTGGCGACAGCTAGCGATGACATCGATTCCTGTGACTCTCCATCGTCCTTCGTCCGGATCCGCCAGCGGTTTTATGTAATTTTATGTGCAGAAAGGGCAGAAAGAAAAAGGGAAACCGAACCAGACGGCATTAAAAGTCAACAAACACAATGACATCTGCCGCAACGCCTTTGGGTACACTGGCAGAAAAAGAAAGGAGCTTAAAAAGGAAATATAATTATCAAAAAACAGTTGAAGGTATGAATTTCTGGTTCCTTAAATTTTTTGATGAGATTTTTTAGTATATTTTCCTATGAAATACCTCTAAGATAACCCTCAATTTTCTTGCCCTGTAGCTCTGAAGAATAAAACAATTTAGAAGGTATTTTAGTAGCATCAAAAAATAGTTGAATATATTTCTGATTTGATAAGATATTATAGTATAATTTCCTATGAAATACCTCTAAGATAACCCCCAATTTTCTGGCTCTGTAGCTCTGCTCTTGTGCAACTTAATGCTCGGACACTTGACTCCACTCCCGCCCATTTTTCCGCCCTGTCTGGGATGTGGAAATTCATTTCGTCTGGCAATTATTTGCAACACTTGCCGCCTGCAGTCAGCAGGAAAACAAAGACCAGGAAGGAATAGAACCAAGTGGATGGGGAAGTGAGACGGGGAAGAAGGGGTTGGAATGGTACTAGTAACAGGACAGAGGACAGAGGACAGACTGCTGGGTGGTGGCCTGTCGGGGTGGACCACCACATTGCGCAACAAATCTTTTTGCGGCCGGGCACGTGACGAGGGCTGAATCACGTGGCGTATGCGTAATGCAATTTTCGGCCAAGGCAGCACGAAGAAGAAAATGCGACAGCACCATCCATCGGATCCAAATGATAATTTGTGGAAAGTTGGCCGGCCTTCCCCCTGATATTCCCATTCAATTTCTGGCACTTTTCTCGTGTAGAAAAAGTTTTTTACTCAAATTATTATTTGCCTTCTGCGGTGGCGGTCGAAAAAGTTGTGCGAATGGAAAACTAGCCCCGAGGCCAAGGACAATTAATTTCGAGTTAAATCATTAGAAAGAAAGTTGGCTTTTGTGGCCAAGGGCCAAGGGTGGTGTCTTTACTTTGTTTACTTCGAATACTTGGTTTGATTTGGTTATATAATTCTTGGGAATTAAATAAATAAACCAAAGTTTTTCACAGATTTGGGATCCCTTAGGCTGGATTTTATAAGAAACATTGTTACAATCTTTCCTGCTATATTCAGAGATCGCTCCGATTTCGCTTTTCGTTAACTTTTACAAGGAGTTTCATTAAATTCCAGCTTGACTTTTATGCATGTATCTCATGGCTAATTATTCTTCCTCTTCCGCTGCAAATGAACTTCGTCAAGTGTAGGTGTAAGAGAGACAAGGATGCAGCGGACGAGGGCGAGGATATAGCGAATCTTAGCTGCTCCTCTCCTTCCCCTTGGCTCACTTTGCTTTGTTCTCCCATTTTTGTGCTTGGGCCCCTCATAAAACTCAAGTTGAAGAATTCCGGCAAAGATGGTGGTGGTTGGGGTTGGAGGAGTTCTGGTTTTTAACCGAAATAAAGAGGGCCTCCGAGTGGATGGATGCAGCTCGGCTTTGAGTGTCTGCTTCGATATTTACGGCATTGCTGAGATTTCAACTTGGGGCCCCCCAAAAGTTTGCCTCAAAAACTTCGTTGCTTCAATTAGTTCTTCATGTTGTTGGCTTTGTTGCTTTTGTTATTGTAGGATTTCTTGTTGTTCTACTTATAATCGTTGTCGCTAGTTGCTAGTTGGAGTTCCTCCTATACTTCCTGGTGTACTTTGTGGCAAATTCAGCTTTTGGTGTATTATATATTGGCATAATGTTTGTCGGTTTACTAGTTGTCATTGTTTTTATGATTTTAGCAACTTGTAGCTATGAATGAGTGACTGATTATGTCTAGATAAAAGTTGAATATATTTTACTGACAGCTTTAAGTTGATTGTTGTTGAAAGTTTATTGTTGGTGTGGTTGGTGTGGTTGGTGTAATGTTTTTTGTTGATTTTCATTGTTGAAATTAATTTTTTGAATATTTTTTGATACAATTTAAGGTTTTTTTCAGGAATATTATTATATGTAAATGTATTGTTGTAGAAAGTTTGTTGTTGGAATGGTTGGTGTACTGTTTTGTGTTGTTTTTCATTGTTGGAATTAATTTTTTGAATATTTTATTATACAATTTAAGGTTTTTTTCAGGAATATTATTTTATTTAAATGTATTGTTGTTGAAAGTTTGTTGTTGAAGTGGTTGGTGTACTGTTTCGTGTTGATTTTCATTGGTGAGATTAATTTTTTGAATATTTTTTAAATCAATTTAAGGTTTTCTTTAATAATTTACTTATTTTGTTAAGACTGTAGTTTGATTTAAATGTTTAAATGCATTTTTTGTTGTTATATTCCTTTTTTTGTTGGTGAAATTTTATAAAACTAATTAGTCTATACTGTTTATATTGTTTTTAAAGTATTTCAAGCTAATGTAGCCTTGCCTTCACATTGTTGGTGAATCTCTGCATTCATTGTTGTTGTAACTTTCTTGCATGATAATTCTGTGTTATTGTTGTTGTTGGCTTCCAACCGCCAAGCCGCAAGTTGTCTCAGTCTTTCCTCCACATCCTACGCCTTGCCTCTGGCTTTCTCCTTGGCTTTTAATTGTCACAGAAAGATATATGTATGTATACGCCATGCGGCGTATATATTCTACCATTGTGCCACGCCCACATATGTAATGCCATACGCCCACTTGTTTACCGCTCGCTGGCATTTTGTTCGCTTTCCTGTTTTCCGGATCTCTTGTCGCCCTCCTTCCGGATCCTCTCCCCTGAAGCATCTTCTGGGGAGTGGGCGAAAGCGAGGGCGTGGCAAGCCGCCTACCGCCCTGCCATTTTCTCTCAGTCTCAGTCTCCGTCTCCGTCTCCCTCTCAGCATGTGTATTTGCACTTGGCAACTTAACGCTGAGGTTTCGTTTTAATAAGTTTAACAAGTTTCTTGGCATAATTTGCGGTGCTCGCTGGCTGGCTTGCCTGCGCGTCCTTCTCGTCCTTCTGTTCCTTCATCCACTTCTCGTACATCCACTTCCTGCTATGGTGCATTTGCTTGGCCTGTTGGCCGCGGGCTGCGAACTGTCGGAGACTGTCGGAGGAGAGTCCTGCAACAGGTCCTTACTTGAGACCCGAGTCTCGAGTTTCGCACGTAGCCAAACACGCCTGAAATGCGAGACCAGACGGAGTAACAAGAACAAGAACAGAAAAAAAAGGACATAAATGGGAAAACAAAGAAGAAAATGGACGCCACTGTGGGTCGAAATTCGTCTGTGAAAAAATAATTCAAGGAGACTTAATGTTATTTAATGTTAATTAGGGAATTTTCTAGCATTGGGAAACACCTCTTAAACCCTAGAACATATCCCTATATCCTTTTGGTATATTTGTGAAGCTGGTCACACTGTATCGGGGTGCTTTCTAATTTGAGAGACGCCACCGCCACACGCCCATTCCCACAGCCCTCGGCCTTCATGGCTGGGAAGGTAGGGAAAAGTAGGAGGAAAGCCAGGGAAAAGCAGGGGAAAAGCCAGGGAAAGGCAAGGAAGACAGGGAAAGGCACGGAATCCTGTGAAGGGAAAAAAGGAGATGGGAAATTCCGTGCGGCAAGCATACTTTTGTTCTTATCAGGCTGTCGGGGCTCCTTTGAAGTCGCCTCCGCCGCCATAATTCAATTAAAAATGGCAGCCGAGGTCCAAGGCAGCCGCATCCTGTTCCATACGGCAAACGCCGGCATACCTACTCTCCTAACCTAAACAGGAAGAGGAGAGGAGAAGAGTCTGGCGAGGACATGGCTGTCGGCTGTCGACTGTCGGCAGGCGATTGGCTTTAAGTCTTTAGCAATAATAAAGAGGCGTGGCAGGGCAGTCGTCGTAGGCTCTGCTCTACCAAAATTTGCATGCAAACAATGACATGCATAAACAAGTAGCAGCAACAAGGACCAACCAAGCAACCAAGCAACGATGATGGTATGGCGACATCCTCATAACGGAGGAGCCACGCTTGGACACGCCACTCTAAAGTGAGAGCAGGGGGCCACGGGCCAGGACCTCCCGAAAAGCGTCTGCATCGCATTTCGGCCATTGTCCTTGACCAGCAGACGGTCTCGGGTCGTTCGCCGGGAATGGGTTGCGGATGGATGTGCCGAATGTCTGTCTGTCGACGCGTTTATGGCACATTTTTGGAAAGAGATGAGTTTGGAAAAACCCAAACCGTGACTTTGTATGATTTTGAAGGAAATTTGGATATATTTAGGAGAAATTAATGAATTTATTAGAATATACTTTAGCTTTGTTTAATTTTCCTGCTTTTATTTTAATATATTATCATTCAGAAATAGCTTACTTTTAAGCTAAGATCACAGTTCCCTAATTCGAGCATCACTGCTCGCTGTTACGGCTAGGATATATCCCTTTCGAAATCGGCATCAAGATTAGCTGGATGAATGATGGCCACAGAGGATGCCATTTCTGATTTCTGATTTCTGAGGTGAGAGTGACTCCGTCTCCAGGTGCTCAGGGTGAGAGATAATCACAACGAGGATGACGATGACGATGACGCCTAGGAAGGGGTGAAAGTTTTCCAATTTTGTGGAACGTGCAAGGTTGCAAATGAATTTTGTGGAAACTCTGGTTGAGTTTGCTTTTGAAAATGAGTGGATTCATTTTGTTTCTTTTTTGGTAAATATTTCCCTGGCATTATAATTCATAACCTGAATATGGAGACGCAAAAATCTGACTTGCAACTTGCAACTCACTCGCATTTTTCCAATTTATTCACAAAACTTTCAATTCACACGCACGAAACTTGAGAGAGAGAGAGAGAAGTTGCCAATGAAATCCCTTCAACTAGCAGGAGATTCAATCAGGGTTTCCTGCAGGGAGAGAGGGGGAAGGGAGGCACTAGGACCTCCCAAAATTCGAGGCCAAGAGCGAAGAGAACGCGCCAAAGTCGAGAGCTTAGCGCGAATTTAAATATGCGAGCTGCATACTTTTAGGGGCAGGCAAACAGTGCGTGCGAAAAGGCATCGTGCTAGGGCTAGGGAAATGGTAGGAAAACTGTGTGGGGAAAGTGGGGAAAAAGCGGCAGCAGGTATGGGGTCGTATTCAACGCAATGTTTTTGGCATTAGCCGGCCACGTTTTCGTTGTGATTGTTGTTGCAGCGATTTTCAAATCAATTGGCAAACAGAACAACAAAAGCGCAAACACAAACAGAAAGCTCAGTGTATGTAGTGTAAGTGTGTGTGTGCGTGTGTGTGTGTCTGGCTGAGTGAATATCGTGTGGTTGTGTGCGTTGTGGCTGCACTGAGAGCAATAAGTGACTTCTTTTGGACAGAATAAAAATTATAAAGGCAAGAGCAATGTGTCGGACTTTATTATTATTTTATTTTGAATTTATTGCTTATTAATTTTATTATTAGTTTATTGTTTTTTATAGTAATTTATTATTTATAATTAATAATAATCATGATTTCATTAGCTTACAGAAAAAAGATCAATGATTTTGAGATTATTATTATTATTTTTATTATTTTATTTTTAATTTTTTGTTTATTAATCATATTATTATAAATTTACGTTTTCTTATGTAGTAGGCTAGTAGAGGGTCACACTATATTATCGATACTACACACTAAGCTAAGTAAACCTATGTAAAACCTAAGTAATCGATGTTAAGACTATGTTAAAACTAAGTTAACAGAACGTACATATGTTAAACACGATCCATTCTGTATTGGCGAGCGAAATAAAGAAGACGGATAAAGTTATTTTCGTGTTGAAATTAAACCTTCCTCCCACACTTATTAATTTAATTTATTATTTATAATTAATAACACTCATTATTTTATATGCTTTGTTTAAACTTACAATAATTTATTTATAGAATTTATTTTTAGAAGAAATTTAATTATTATTTTTATTTTAAACGTATTTTTTCTGGAACTTAATTTGAATTTCTCTCAGTGCCGCGTGCTGCCTGTGTATATGTTGTGTCCGCGTGTGTGTGTGTATGTTGTCCTGTGAGTTGTGCTTTGGCGGCATTTACTCGGTGCAGTAACATAAATTACCACAGGCGGCGACCACAACGGACCCCTTCCCTCTCCCCTCGCACACACACACAACATAATAAACGGGACAGGTCGCGACCGCCGAAAGGGGGTGGTGTGGGTGGCTTACCACTGGGTCAGGGTTGGGGGAAAGGGTGGTGGTTTAAGGTCTACGGTCTGGGGGCACCGCAGACGAGCCACTGCAACGTTTTGCGGCTTGCAAATTATTTACTTAATTGCCAACGAAATGTGTCTAATGAGCCAAACGGCAAAATGCAATGAATGCCAATGCGAAAAGCACTGCAAAATGGCACAAAGGATTACCGAAAGGATATATGTATGTCGGAACTATGCATTTCTAGTCCCTCAATCAGTTGTCCCAATATATATTCCCTATAATTTGTACCATTTTCCTCCCTTTTTTGATTTTTTTCTCTACTAAAAAGGGAATTTAAAGTTCGTTATTTCGTTGCGTTGGCTCCTGGCTCTGGCTTTATTCTTTGCTTAGCTGCAAAATAATTTCCGGCAGACAATGGACAGTCGAGAATCGAATTTTTCGGAATGTCACCGGCAAGGACGAAATCCAGGGCGAGGCGGCAGGGGGCTGGGCACAGGACGACGTTCAAAATGGTCATGTTTGCATATGTCGCTTGTGTTACCGCCTAGCGGAGACCAGGGAACGGGGGGTAAAGGGGGAGAGAAAGGGGTCAGGCTGTTAGGGAGCTGCATGCTGGGGGGCGTGGCCATATCGAACATTAGCTAAAACTCAAGTGAGCCGCAACGAATTGAAACGAATCGAATTTCTAGCCAGGAACGATGCAAGGAATGTGGGGCACACCGAAAGGAGTCCCTGGCTGGAGTCCCTCTCGATCCCTCTCTCTCTCTTTCCCTGATGTCCCCCCCCTAATACACTGACAGAAAATAGGGGAATTTTTAAATATTTATTAAGGTTTCATAGAAAATATATTATAGACTGTAGTTTTTAATTTTTAAATGATTAAAAAGCCTAAAAATTAAATGATAATTATTATGAAATAATTATTTATAAAATCTATTATCTTTGTAGATTCTACAGTAATACTTCCAACTAATTCTGGCTTAAATAAAAATATTTATTAAGGTTTGATAGAAAATATATTAGAGACTGTAGTTTTGATTTTTAAATGATTAAAAAGCTTACAAATGAAATGATAATTATTATGAAATAATTATTTACAATATTTAAATTCTTTACAGATTTTACAGTAAAATTTCTAACTTATTTTGGCTTAAATAAAAATATTTATTAAGGTTTGATAGAAAATATATTATAGACTGTAGTTTCAATTTTTAAATGAGTAAAAAGCTTAAAAATTTAATGATAATTATTATGAAATAATTATTTATAATATTTATAATCTTTGTAGATTTTACAGTAAAATTTTCAACTAATTCTGGCTTAAATATATATTATAAAAATATATTTAAACCAAAAGTAAAAGTTTTAGTATGGAAATTCACATTAAAAGGCAATTTTCTTTACCTTTTTGCCTGCTTTTTCAGATTCTACAAGATCATAAAAATTTCTCTCAGTGCTGGGCGGTGGGGTGCAGCGCTTTGCGGCGTGTTTGTGCAGTGACAGCAACAGCGACAAAGTTGATTTATCAGTTTGCTGGCCATTAATCATCGCAGCGACAAGTTGGACAGCCAGCGGACCAGCTGGGGTCAAAGGCAGCCCGCGACCGACACCCCGCCGACGTCCGACGTCCGTCCGTCCAGTTGCTGCCATATCCTCCCGTCACATATCCTATATCCCATATCCTTGCCTCGGTTCTAACGGTCAACAATGTCGCTAACGCTTCAGCGCTTTGCCATTTTCTCGTTTCGAAATTTTCCTGTATATTTTCTTCTCTTTTTTTTTGTTTTGTTTTGTATTTTTCGCTGTTTTCTTTTTTTTTTTTTTTGAGTGAGATAATAAAACAAGAGGAAGGAAGGTTTTCTTTTCTAATAACCCAAGAGGAGACTGGCTTAGGGATACTCCTTCCTCCCCTTCTTTTTTGCATTAGAAAGCCCGAAATTGAGGTGAAAAATATTCCATTTCTTGGCTGCATTTCAATTCACAGGACATAAATCGACAAATCGCCGTCGCGGCAATAGCAGGGCTACAGGAAAACCAGGATCCTTAACCCTTTATAGATTGTATAAATATTTTATTTAAATATTTTGTGAATTAATTTAAAGCCAGTTCAAACTTAAATATAATTTTCTTATTTTTAAAAACATTCCAAATTGAATAGTTTAAGTTTATAGCTTTAGACAGTCACCTTTTCACCCCCCTTTATGGCCTGCATTTATTGGGTTAAATATCCTTGGTGTCGTATCCTAGTTCCTTGGCCATTTATCTGGGCTGCGCAGGTGACACGCAGTGGAAAATGTGCAAAATTGCTGGACATATATATTGATCTCCTACTGCCGGTGCTGGTGCTTCATTGGCTTTTCTCCCTCTTAACCCCCTCTCACCTTAACCCCCTAAACGCTCCACTGGCGATAAATGTTAAACGGCCAAATCGATGGCAACACATGCGAGCCAAAAGCCAACGAGAGGAGGGTCCTTCTCCTCCGGACTCCTGGGAGTCGATTCCTTTTGCCTTTCGGTGGCTTTCGCTTCGCTGGAATATCCATCTCCTGCTGCTGCTCCAGTAGTATCTCCCACCCCCCTTCGACGGCGCCCCTGCAGGGTGCAATTAAAGAGCCGCCAGTTAAAGCCGACAAAGCAAATGCAAACAAGAAAATCGACTTTTGGGGTTTTGTAGAAAACGATATTGGAATGCTCTTTAAGGAGGAGTTTTACTATTAATAGGATTATTAAATAACTTAGATCATATGTATATTTTAGGAGTTAAGATCCTCAAAGAACTTTTGAAAATTTCATCTCCAGACTTGTCACCAAACAGCAGATATTTGCAAATACGGAAATCGACTTTTAGGGTTTTGTAGAAAACGAAATAGGAATGTTCTTTAAGGAAAAGATTAACTAAAAGCATGAATATTATTTAAATTAGATTAGAAGTGATATTTATTGTATGTTCTAGGAGTTAAGATCCCCGAAGAACTCTTGAAAACTCTTTATTGTGTTTTCTAGGAGTTAAGATCCTCAAAGAACTCTTGAAAAACTCTTTATTGTATATTCTAGAAGTTAAGATCCTCGAAGAACTCTTAAAAATTCCATCTCAAGACTTGTCAACTAACAGCAGATATTTGTATATATAAATTCCTTTGAAATAATCCCTATACAAAGCTAAGCATTCAATCAGGTAACCCCTGAATGATATATATTCCCAACTTACAGTCCTCTCTACTTGTCATAGCTCTCTCTCTGGGTATAGAGCATATGCTAAACCAGCTCATAAACCATTTGTTATTCGCTGCTTGGAACAAAAAAAAAAATAGAAATGAAAGGGGGAAGCTCCGGAGACTCCCCGGGTAAGTTATTTGCCACCCTCAGGGGGGGAGCTCCCCGGCCTGAGTCTGTTAGTCCGTCTGGTGTTTGGGCTGTGTGCCAGGCATAAATAGCACATGGCTATGCCAGGCCAGGCCATAGATATAGTCTAGGAGGGCCTAGGAGCCTAGGAGTTTGGTAGGGACTACGGACTACCAATCCCGGTAGCCGTGGCTATCTCCCCTTTAGCTTTGTGGATATTGCGTATGTTTACACAGCGCCGCAACCACTGAAAAGGCAGCCCAGGAGGGCTCAGGAGTGGGTTTCGGTAAAGGAAGCCACAGTTACAGTTACAGTTACAGTTACAGCAACATAGTCATAGGTCCTGGAACCGCGGAGAGATGTATCTCTTGTGTGCTTAGTGTAATTTCAACTAATTGCTTAATCAATAAATACATAGTTCAATTACATTTATGACAGTCCAACAAGGGTTAGGTGAGGGACTTGTCACTTAGGAATTATATTCAAAGGCTTGCACATTACCATATATTATATATTAAAAATTAATATTTAAA
Organism: Drosophila truncata; assembly: GCA_008042515.1. Taxonomy (NCBI): domain Eukaryota; kingdom Metazoa; phylum Arthropoda; class Insecta; order Diptera; family Drosophilidae; genus Drosophila; species Drosophila truncata. The sequence continues at coordinate 150,901 of VNJQ01000290.1, forward strand.
TAGAAAATTAATTAAATTAAATTAATGCTAATATACTCTGGTTGTTCCTCTTTTAATTTAAAAGTCAGTTGAAAGGCCATTTGAATATTCAGTTCTTTCTATTTTTACCTATAAGCGACTACAGGTTCATGTTTTAAATTTGGATTTTAAATGGAGCAAAAATAGTTTCAGGCCGTGATGTTTTTTTTTTTTTGCTTCACACTTTTTGGCCCGGCTGTTTCCACCACCCCATTTTCCCCCCTGGAGCTGTCAAAATTTTTAGCTGAGCCTGCCTAATTTTCGCCCCCAGCATGCTCCCTTCAATTTTTGGTCAACGTTTCTAGTTTTTCTTTTTTTTTTGCCATTTGTTGTACTCTCAGTGAGGGTATTTTAATTTTAAAGAAACGTTTGGGATATGAAGAGAAATAAATAAAAACTTTGATTTATGTTCGATAAAGAATTAATCGATTATTATTATTAATCGATACATATAGTGAGGATATAATTATAATTAGTAATTATTATTAATATTTCCAATATTATAAATAATAATATATAAATCATAACTCTGATTAATGTTCGATAAAGAATTAATCGATTATTATTATTAATCGATACATATAGTGAGGAGATAAATATAATTAGTAATTATTATTGATATTCACAATATTATAAATAATAATATATTATTAATTCCAAATCAATCTCATGCTCCTCTTAAAAACTGTAAGTATTTCATATTTCTCTGTCACTCTTTACCATTTTATACCTAAGAAAAGGAGGATTTCTTTATTGTCTCTTGTTTTCTTTCTTATCATATTATTTTCATCTCTGAATAACAAATATTTTTATATTTCTTTTAATTGTTCTATTCTTTTTTATATATTTTTCTTAGTAACTCTCCCAAACTCCAAAAGGGGAAACTTCATCATCAAAAACTATTCCAATAAAGGGGTATAAATATTTCGGCTTTCCAAAAGGTAACTTCCCTCTTGTTTTTTTTGTTTTTTTTGTTCTCCTTGCCGAATTCATTGGGTGAGAGAGGAGGGCGAATGGTTTTTGGCCATGTTTTCGGTGTGAGGAAGTTTTGGTCAAGCTAAGCGGCTTAAAATTTTGAGCACACCAGTTGGCGACGTCAAATGGCCGCCATCAACGGGGATTTTGTCGCGGAAAAGTCCCTCCTTCTTAACCCCCTCCCCGTCACACCTCCACACCTTCACCCACCCCCCTCCCCCCCCACGAAAAGCAAGCCTTAGCCAAATGCGATCACACAAAAACCCAATTAAAAAGTTTGCATTTTTATGCCTCTCAGCCCCGCGGAAAAAAGATGTTTGCGCCTAAGAAGAAAAAAAAGAAAACCCTCGAAAAAAAAAAAGAAAAATATTAAAAGAAAAAAAAAAGAGAATCGAATGGCAAAGGAAAAACGCGAAGGAAAACGCGTGCGGAAAACTGTTTGTCAAATAATTTTTCACAAGGCAATCGAGGGGCTTTTCTGGATGTGGTATGCTGATAAGGCGAGTAAATGATAGAGAGACAGGAAAAGTGCCGGAAAAATGGAAATGGCGGCAAATGGGGGAAGGCCTCGCCTCGCCACGCCACGCCTGGGTGCGGGGGGGGCGGCATTTAAGTGGGCGTGGCCAGTCAAAGAAAATATAAATTCGAAAAATAAATGGAATTGTGACATTTACGCGTTTTGCAAGCTTAGAGAGAGTTAATACTTCGGCACGTAGCGGCTGCCAAAGAGGCTGGGAAAAGCGCAAGAAATGCCCGGAAAATGTGGCACTGAAAGAAAATTAAGAAAAAAATCTGGGAAGGAAATGTAAATTTCTTGATTTTGCCAGCTTTTCGGAAAAAAAATAATTTATTATAATTAAAATTCAGGATTTTGTTAAACATTTGTAGCTTCTTTTCTCTCGGTGCAAGGGGAGGGATCACCAGTTAGCAGCTGTCACCCAAAAAAGACGGGGAAAACATTTTCAACTTACTTCTCCAAATTTTAATTATTTTTCTTCTCCATTTTTTGTTGTGTTGTGTTTTGTGTTTTTTTGCTGTTGTTATTTATTTTCTTTATTTACTGTTGCCTGGGTATCAGTCGCGCTCGGTGTGTTTATTTTATTTTTACATTTTAATTAAAACCCAATTTGCACTTACTTAGAAAATAATTTCGCTTAAGTTTCGTCCTCTTAATTTTTCTTTTCGCTTTTTTCTTTTTTTCTTTTTTTTATTTTGATTTCACGCTGTTTATTTCTGTTTATTTATTTTTCCTGATGGCTTTCGTAATGAGTATTCACTCTGTGCGAGGATTTTTGAGGATTTAATGAAGATATTTCCGGGGTTTCTTTTGGCTGTAATAATTATGTAGATTACAGGGTATTTTTCACATGGAAAATATAGAACCTGACAATGTTTCTAGCATCCTTACTGCCATGTTTATTTTTTTATTCCGTGAAAATCAGCCTAAATGTTATCTTTACATTTTAGTTTATGGTCCTGCCTAAATTTCCATTGTTTTGTGAACAGTCTGTGCGCCATTGCCATTGTTTGTCTGATTCTATATTTTACAAACTTTGCGGCCATTTTGAATAACAAGCATGGCACCTTTTGCCTGGGAGCTGTACTTCTTTTTTTTCGGTAAATGTACTGAAAATAAATCAAATCTTTTGATAAATATACTTAAAACTTGGCAAATATATTAATTAAATTGGAAATTATTTAAGGCAGAAAATTTATCTAATGAAATTGTAATTTATTTTCATTATAACTTTAGCTTTTCCTTGGTTTTTTTCTCTCTCTGTGCTTGTGTACAACGATCAGTGAGATAAAATATATTTTATTATGTTCTGGACCAAAACAAAGGACCCAACCGATTGCCAAAAAGCAAAAGAGAATTATGGCCTGCCCTATCCTCATATCGGTAGCTCCCAATATTAATTATGCACTCGCATTCAGTGCTAAACTCGAACTATTCAAACATTTTGCCATTTTTGGGCAGACAAACAATTAAAAGGCCAACGGTTTTGGGCCACAGGGCTCACTCTGTGCCATTAAAATTGGTGGGCTTTTGTGATTATTTGATGGCTAACAGAGTAATAAACAGCTGGAAATTCCAATTCAAAAATATTTCCACATTTATTAATTTCGAATTATTTCTTTCAAGGAGTTTTGTGTAAATTATTATGGGGTTATTTACCCTTTACCTGAATATAAATATGTATATTCTCCCTGGCGGCCTTAAAGCTCTTTTTATCCTTCTTCCCCCCGAATACATAGACTCGAGCTCATAAAGCCTCGATAATGCTCGCTGGTGTTGCCTTCTTCGCGAGGCTCTCTTCGCCGGGCAAACAATTTAATTAAAGTATGTCAGCCATTGAACCACCCAACCAGCCAGCCAGCCAGCCAGTCAGCCGCCCGGACAAAACAACAATTGTCGCTGGGATAAAACGGCAAATTGAAACATTTTGCAGCAGCCGTGACAGGCAACGGGTGACAATTTTGCGAGCCGGACAGGACGAGAGGCCTCCTTTCGGTGTTGCCATAAAACTTTGCCAGCCACTTGCTCTACATTTTGCTCTACAGTTGCTGCCACCCGCCATGCACAGTGAGAAAACAACATTAGGGTGTCATAGCCGCCTTGGCTTTTCGCTTAAGTGTGACCGTTTGCCTCCTTTTCCAGTGTGGCCTTTTAAACATTTTTTTGTGATTTTATTTGAAATGTTTTTCTAATTGTTTAAAAATGTTTAAATGTTTTGTAATGATTTATTTTGTATTATTTTTTCCTGTGTCTTTATTTTCTCAGTATAACACTTCAACTTCAACCCCCTTGCCTCCCATTAACAGCCCCTCTGGCTTCGTTTTTGCGTTTTTAATTTTGCTTTGTTACTTCTCAGGCTTCCGTTCTGGCTCTTCTTTATTTTTTCGCAATTGTCAACTGCCTGTCACACCAACACCAACACCAACAGCCCCAGTCCCCTGTCCTGCCCTTCTCCGACCCCTTCTGGGCTACACCCTTGTGTTGTCTTCATTTGTGCAATCTTTTCTTTTTACTTCGCGTCGCCATTTGATAAGTTTGACAGCGGCTACTTCTCGGTCCCAGTGCCGCCCCCTTTTCTTATCTCTCTTCAAGTACTACACTGGGAGAAATTGTAAAGAAAACTGCAATGAAATAAACTCAAAGCAAGAATATTTCTTATTTTTCCCTGACTTTTATTATTTAATGTAAAATAATCAGACTTTTTCCTAGAAATTTTGATCCTTTTGACCTCTATTTCTCGCAGTGCACCCTTCACTTTTCCCTCTTTTTTCCGCTCTGTATTGTTGTGCAAATAAGCAGCGCTCAGGCGTCAAACTGAAAATAAATGAGCCAAAAGTGGTGAGCAGCCAAGGGCCAAGGAGAAGAAGGTACTGGAGCTGCAGGGGGAAGCGGTTGATATTCTTGTTGCTGAAGTGAAAACAAATTAACTATCTCACGCTGAGTTTTTGTTGCCGGCCGGGAAAACAAGGAACACACACACACACAAAGAGAGAGAGAGAGAGAAAGGGAAGCTAGGGGAAAGGACACTAGGACACAGGATACGGATAAGGAGACAAAGACGCAATCGCTAGGCTCAAGCAAACACTCGCCAAAATGGCTCTGAGGATTGTCCAAGTTGACAGCTCTGTTGATTCAGCATTAAGGCCGGGAAAATTTCTGGGCGGTGAGGAAAATGAGAAGAGAGAGGGAGAGAGATGTCACTATTAAAATGCAGGGATTATGTCCTCATAGTCAAGGGACAGGACACAGCTCTAAGTATGTGTCAGGAAATATAACTTGACCTTATTATTATGAATCCAAGTAGATTTTCAGTGAGAGTTCACCTCGGAAAAGGAATAGCTTTGATCTTAAGCTCATATCCTGCGTTATTTTAGTGTGACCACATTTCGGCTTATAAAATGCAGTGTGCCCTTGCCAACATTTCGCTGTCATTTTTATTTTTTTTTTTAATGTTTTCACAGCTTGCAAATTAGACACTTTTCAACATATTTCCCAGTTACTTTTGAGTCGCATTTTTCCTCAGCTTTCCCTTTGTTTGCTGTCAAATTTCTTTGTTTGCGTTTTGTTGCTTTTAAGTGTCTTTTTTTTTGTTGTCTGGGCGGGGGAAATGGCACCTGTTGATGGCCTGCAAATGAGATTTGCCAAACACAGATGAAGATGGCAAAAGAAGCTGAAAATGTAAAACAACAAAGAAGGAGACTTGGCTAAAGTAAAAGGCAAGTGGAAGCTGAATTGGCGTTTTATGTGCACAATTTTATGCTAATGCCCTGCCATGGAATTAGCAAACAAATCCACGCACAACTTAAAGCCAGTTGACACACACATAGGGGGAGGAAAGAGAGGAAGCACACACAAATAGAAAATATGAAGTCGGCACTGAGAAAAAATTAAGTGAAAACAAAATATAAGAGAAGTGAAAAATACATAGAAAAATGTTTTTAAATTTGATTTTGTTACTTTTATAAAAGTCGCAGCTTAGAATCGATCTCTCTCTCTCTTTCTCTTTCACTTATCGGCACTTATCGATATATTTCCGGAATAAAACGGCCACACTAGGGCGCGTAAAATACGAAAAAATGAGTAAAATAGGGAAAACTTAAACTTAGTTTATATTTCGGGAAATCCCCTTTTGTTCTCGATGTACGCACCACACAAAAGACGACTAACCAACGACCAGGCCAAGTTAGGGGGAAACTTGTGGCCCCGGGGATGTGTCGAAAGGGAGAAGGGAGGTGGCAAAGCGGGTGCGTCGACCAAGTGGAGTCGCTAAGCCAGTTGGCACCAGTAACAATAACTTAAGAGGCAGCCAACAAGCAAAATCTGCTGACGAGCCAGGACTGCCTGCCTGCCTGCTGCCTGCCTGGGTTGCCCTCGTCACCAGAAGATACCAACTCCCGTAGATGGTGCCTGGTCCTGGTCCTGGTCCTGGCCCTGGCCCCAAGATGTTACATTTCAATTGAAAGGATTTACATTTTGTTGTCATTCTTTTCAACATTTTGTTTTACAGCTTAGGCTGCTTGTTCCTCCTCCAGACAAGCCATAATTGTGTGGTCTCCCGTTGGGGGTCTCCAGAATCTGAAGCTGAAGCTGAAGCTTTAACTTACTCATCCCCAGAATATGTCAACGAGTTGTTTGTGAAGTTTACTTTATGTTAATGTGACCTGTATGAGAATATTTATATATTTAGTACCAGAAACTATTTTAATACCATTTCATAGCTTTTATTTAAATATATTTTCCCCTTTGACACATTTTTGATGCTATCATTTCATTGGGCTCTGGCTCTGCCACCATTCGCACTTCATTTCCCTGATTTAAACCACTTTTTCTCTGACAGCTTCCATGCTCTGTTGGCCATTAATTTGGCTCAAAAACCGAATTCAACTCAACTCGACTCGAAAATTCAGCCTCGGGGCCGCCACTCGACTGATTCACTGCGGTTCACTCATTTCCAGTTACTTGTCTAATGGCATTTTAATTGTCTCATGCGAGAGAGTTGGCCCCATCATCATCATCATCGTCGTCGTGGTGTCATCACCATGGCAGTGCGCCACCTAGCGGCGGGCGTGGGCATAACAAGCTTACAAATCCACCCGCAAAAACTCACTCCACCACCACACACACCCACAAGAGAGAGTTCGCAACCAGAAGTTTTTATTTCGAAAATAAACTCATTTTAAATACTTTTGCCAACAATTTGCCATAATTTGGCTCATTTCCTACAACACACGACGTTGCCAGCTTTGTCACTTTGCCGAGTAAGAGGGGGAGGGGGTGATAAAATCCTCTCCCCCATCCCACCCTCTGAAAAGCGGTGACTACTGCAAACTTTTGCTTGTGCTGGTGCCAGGGGGCGTGGCAAGTTTCCACCGACATCCCCGGAGAGCAAGAGAAACCCCCCCTCACCCTCTTCGCTGTTGCTGTGTTGCTTGCACATTTTGGCATTGTGTGTTAAGTTCTTAAGCGCTGCCAAAAACTTGAGCCCGAGCAGGCACAACCCTAAGGCGGTAGCCCCGGAAATGCCACTCCCCCAGACCTCTCCCTCTTACTTATTTCTCTCCCCTTTGCAGCACACATAAAATAGTTAAAATGTGACAGTTGTGAAACAAGGGGAATCGACGCTTGAAGGACCCTCCTTTGGCAAAAAGGAGTTTCCCCAAGAAATTGTTTAAGCATAAACGAATTGAAATATATTGTTTTTATGCTGACACATAGTGGGTGGTCTTGTTAAATAAGAACATGAATGTTCTTGAGTGATTTCAGTAAGTTATGTGGTCACACTAAAGCTAGCAAGGGTACTGGTCACACTTATGCCCTTAATATATCAAAGAATTGATAATTTAATCATCATAATTGATGGTTTTGGTATTATTTTTACATTTTACAGGGTATGACCATAAAAAGTGCCGCCTATGCAGTTACTCTAAGGCGATGATGGTGGCTTTTCGGTGGTTGGGCGGTGCAGTTGCTACTTTATTATAGGGCAAAAACTGTGCCTCAGGCGAAAGACAGAAGCGAAGGAGGAGGAGGAGGAGACATCTCATTCTTGTCTAGGGTTCCAACGTTTTTTGGCCTGTTTGCATAATTTCCCAAAGAGAAGCAACAATTGAGAGGTGGCGGAGGGAGTTTCCAAAAAACGAAAGAAGACTGCCAGAAAAACTAGTTTACTCTTTCGAGAAATTTACTAAAAAATGTAGATAAATTTTAATATAAAATATAATATTTTCTTAAAAATTATTTCTTGTCCAAATATTTAGAAACTCCTTCCGTTTCACTCACATTTTTCTCTCAGTGCTGTTTTTAACCGTGTGCCTGGGCTCATATTTATTGAACAGTTCAGTTTGAAAGACGATGAAGTTAGAGCAGCCCATGTCGAACGAGAAAAAGGACAAAAAGGAAAGCTGGCGGCACAAAGCCAAAGAGGACGCGAACACACACAATGGACTCTCCCTTATGTCTTCAAAAATTACATTTTAAGTTCTGAAATTACAATACAAAATTGAAATATCTTATTTCAACGCTGCAGTTGAAAGCAATTTTTCACGCACATCGAGAGGGGGGGGGGGCTAAAGGATGCCACAGGAAGCCACAGCAAGGACGCAGGAAAAGGAGACAGAGACAGAGACAGAGACGGGACAGTGGCAGCTAACGAGCCGCATGGCAGACAAAAACTTTACGGAATTTATCAAGCAGCTCCTTGCCACGTGTGTGTGTGTTTGAGTGTGTGTGTGCCTTCGTATCCTTTTGCATTTATGAAAATGTAATAATAACAAAAGACGCAATGCAGAAGCGCCGGCAATAAACTGAAACTGAAAACAAACACTGCAGCCGGGGAGAACAAGGAGCGGGCAGCATATGTGTATGTGGCAACCCTAGACAAACATATGGCTCGCCGAATGCGAAATGCGAAATGCAAAATGCAAAATGCACAACCCAAAAGTGTAACTGTATACCGCCAAAACTTTTGCCTCAAACGAAATTTTCAACTTGGAAAAATTTGTCAAAACAAATTATCATAAAATACTCATCAGGAGCGAGAGAGCGAGGAAGAAAAGAAGAGAAGCATCTTGAAGAGGCCAAAACTAAAACAACAATTAAGAGTTGTCAGATATATGTGGCAAGCAACAAAGTTTTTTTCTTAAAAAGAGAGAAGTATAAACTTTAATTTGATTAAAGAAACTTATAAGTAATTTATAACAATTTCCTCGATACTTTTAATTCATGATATCTTAGTTTTCCTAGAAAAACCCAAGTAGTTTCAATATATATTAAATTTCGATCTTTCGATCCTGATTTTTCCTTCCCTAAATTTTCACTTAAACTTCAATTGGACTCTGAAAGGGGAACCAGAGATGTAATTAAATTGAACTTGCCCTGGAAAGAAGAGCCCTCGGTGCTGAATTCAAATAAACTAGGACGCGAAGTTTACCTTCCGTCTTTTCCCCCGGAAACTGCTGGCCCTTCTCTCCTTCTCTTTCACCCAAAAATTCGTATTTTCCCCACTCGTATTTTCCCTTCTCCCTGACCCCTTGAGCAAATGAAACTCCAATTAGCAGCACAAATCAAAGTCAGACAGTTTCGTTTGGAGGACAAGTGGCATCAACAACATCGAGAAACCCAGAAACCAAAAACCAAACTGAACAGAAAAAAAAAACAAGTAAAATACAAAAAAAAAAGGAAAAGTTACAAAAAAGTTAAAGTTTCTGGCATTAAATTGATAGAACGAGAGAGAGAGGGTGAGGGTGAGGGTGAGAGGGGCAAAGCCAGGGGCGTCCAGCTCGATATCGGCGAAAAAAAAAATATATATATTCCAGAGGATTTTCAAAGGGGGCTCCAATGTTGAGAGTTTGCTGCGATATTTTGCCTTTGATAGAAAAACAATTTTTCTACTCCATTTCACGCGTTCAAGGCAGAACCATAAAATCTGCTGGCTAGAACGAGAGAGAGGGGGCAAATCACTCACAAGCAGGGGGAGCAGAGGCGGGGCAGACAGGGGGGCGAAGGGGGCGAAAGGGGGACAGAATCGTCAGCGTAAAGATGCCGCCAGACCGATAAACGCTAGAAATGAAATAACAATAAAAACCAATTTTTTATATCGAACACCAAACTGAAGTTAAAGTCCTCTCCCTTTCGCACACGAAACACTTGGGGAAAATCGGGTAATTTGAGCCTATATAGACAATATATATTGATTATAGTAATCGATAAATATATATAGTAAAAATTTATAATATAATAGTAATAATCATAAATTTTTCAAACTTGAAACTCTTTTTTTCAGCAATCTTAGCAAAAGGAACATTTTTGCCTTAATGTATCTTTAATTTTTACTTAGAAAACTATATTTTTTAAATTTTATAAGCTCTTTATATCTCTAGAAAACTATAGAACATATTATTATAATTATTATTATTTATTTTTAAACTAAAAAGTATTTTTGGAAGTCTCCCTAGCTCAAAAAATAATTGTTCTTTTCCATTATTTTCCCAAATATAAATTTCCCATTTCTACATCATATATTCCCTCATTTTCTCTCAGTGCGCACTCGCCCCCTTTGGTTTGCCCCGCCTCTGGCGAAAGTTTTCCTGTCTGTGTTGTGTGTGTGTGTGAGTGGTGTGTTGACCCAATTTACTGTGGCCTCGTCGTTGTTACCGTTCAATGACCATTTCTTGCAGTGTATAAATTTCGATTTGCAAACGAAACGACAGCCCTGCCGAAATCCAAAAAGAGCCAATATCGGAGAGTATATGTACATCATTATCCACAATGACTATAAATCCAATTGGCTTTGCTTTGTTTGGTATTTGTTATTTGTTATTTGTATTTTGTTATTTGTATTTTGTATTTTGTTATTTGCTTAGCAGCTCAATTAATTCATAAAGGGAAGCAGCCCCGGCGAAAGATACAAATGTATCCACAAGTTCATTAGTTTAGAACCTGCTCGCTTAATTTTATGGACACGTTGTTCTCGGGACGGGTTTTTTTTTGGGGGGCCCCTTCCACACCACCCCAGCAAATGGCTGCTAAAAACTTTTGTCAATAGAGAATGGGGGGAAAAAATGTAAAAGATATAAAGCCTCCGAGTTGAGACTGGTTTTTTTTCTCGGTGCTTCTAATATTTGTTTGTCCGGACTCGTCAGAGGGTTGGGACACAGGGCAGGGGCTGTGGCAGGTGTTCCAATCCGAGAGACGAGGGTATTCCGACTGACCTACAGCGCGTGCATTGACGTTGAACTTCAAAAAACTTGACCATGATGATGATGATACGAGTCGCACCATCTGAGATATTAGCGGAAATTGAAGACGAAGCCCAGACCGGGCTGAAGTGACTACTTACTTGTCTGGAGGTCAGCAATGGGTTATTCCCGGAATTATTGGAGGCAAGACTCAAACTATTTGTATTTCTGGATGTAAACTATTATCTATATTTTTATAGTTTTGAGTATGGCAAATTTTCCATCTTCTTTTGATTAAATAAATTAATTAGATTTGCCTAATTATTTATGAACCATTTTTGAAGCTTCTTCAAGTTGCCAAATTTGCCTAAAAATATGTTTTTATTTAACTTTATGTAATTAGTCTTAAGAACTAGGAAGGAATAAGGATTAGGAAGCTTTAAAAATTCTGAAATATAATGTTAAGTTTTTGTAAAGCTGAAAAATGAACTCCTCCTAATAAATACATTTTTATAAATAAATAAATATTTATTATTTCATAAAAATATATAATTAATATATAATATAATTAAATATTAATCTAGGAATCCCCAGCTTAGTTAACTTCATGTCTAGACACCATTTCTCTGCGGGGCTTTCTCCAAATTTAATTTTTAAGTGATTCAAATATATACCTCGATCCACCTTCGATCGCCGTGCCAAAAAAAAACCCCCTTCAGAGGCTCAGAGAAAATCTCTAATCTAATGGCCAACCAAACTTATGATCGAAACAGGAAAAAAAAGAAATAAAAACAAATAAACAGACAAAGTCTAACAGTGATCAGTCCAAGTGTTATTTTATTCCCTCCTCCGAAACGAGTTATTCATGAATTCGGTGATTTTTTTTCGAGTCTCCGCCGAGCCGAACAATGGGCGTGTTGACGGCTGGACGTCAAGTCGGGCGTTAATTATTGATTAGTTTAAAGCGCGATTACCAAACCGGCAGCGGGCTTAGAACGAAACGGAACGTCCGACGCTAACCAACTTCAAGCGCGCTCTCAAAAAAAAAAAAATAAATAATAATAAAAAAAATCAAAATAAAACCCGAAAAAGCCAGAGATAAAGAGAGGTACACCGAGAAAATAAGACAGATTTTGTTTGAACTAAACTCAGGCTCTAGAAATAATCAGAAAATATATATCTTTTTGTATATTGTGAATTTTTGTTGACAAAATTAAAGTGTGATTTGTGACTTGAAATTGTAAAATAAAAATGGAAATGGAAAAATCTCTTTTTTTATAATATTTAAAAGTCTTATGTTGATCTTACTGAATTTTTCATTCATAATTCTTGGCTTGAACCTTGGAAGAAATTTCTTTAATATAGAAAAAGCTTCTATTTATAACAAAAAATAAATTTTATAATATACCCCTATGAGAAATATTTTATTTATAATATTTTAAAGTCAAACAATATTTTTCTGAATTTTTTAACAATTATTTTTGGCTTGAATTTTGATAGAAAGGAAAATATGTGAAAGGTGATCTTTAAACTTTAAAGAAAATTCATGAATATAGAAAATGAAAATTTTAAAGAGTTTCTTTTGATAAAAATAAATATATACAAAATTCAAATTAATAAAAACAAATTACAAATTCAAAATAAATATAAATAAAATCCTTGGCAAATAGAATAAATATTTTATCTAGAAAATTAGATGTAGAATTTTCTAAGCTTCAATATCAGGTGTTATGGTCTCTTTCCTGTTATTAAACGAGTGTTTCGCGACTTCTACAATTACCCATAATTTTTTTTTTCTGTGCTGTGAGAGGTGGCGGTGAACTGGAGGAACAACAAACTGAACATCGACAACGACAACGGCGACGAGACCGCAAAAATACACGGTCGGAGAGACAATAAAAGTCGGCCAGCGGCCAAAAACGCGCTCATTTCATTGCGTGCGCTGTTTTCGCAACGGCGGAGAGGGCTCTACGGCAACGGCAACAGAATACGGATTGAGGAATACGGAATACGTACGTACGGAGCAGAGAGTACAGAGTACGGAGTACGGGAATACGGGAGTAGCAGCAGCACGGATACGCATACGGATACGGATACGGAGCCAGGATGCGACACGCATTTGTTGGATTAATTGTGTGCTGGCTGGCAGTTTGTCAACCGCAAGGTAAATATTTTTGGAATACGCCACATAGACAGGATAATGACAGGATATATACCCGTACGCAGACACGGCGAGAAAAATAGGGGAATCTTTCAACACACATTTATAAATTCGAGAGAAAAAGAATAGGGAAAAATAGGGTAATCTTTCAACACACATTTATAAATTCGATTGAAGAAAAATAGGAAATTAGTAAGATGATATTTATTTATGAAGCTCTTCTGCATTTTTTTGTATAGTGTTATTTGTATTTCACATTCTTTTTGCTCAGTGCATACATTGACAAGCTAGGGGCTTTGTTATTACAGCAATAATTGCAAAATTATCGCTGGATTTTGCGCCTACGTGCGGTGCATTGTCAACTCTGGAAAACAGGACCCACAGTTCTTCCCTAAACCGAAAGAGAAAGAAATAGGATTGGTAGAAAGAGTATGAGTGTGTGTGTGTGTATGTGGAAAAATAGGATTTTGCATTGCGGCTTAAAGGTTGCTCTTGGTTTTTGGCGGAAGCTCGTATTAAGCCATATTTGATAAGGTAAACACAGGCTTTGTCAGATCACAATTCGCATTTATGGTTGTTTCTTGAGGGCACACATGAAAATGTGTTGGAAAATTTGAACTCATATGAAAGTTTTTGGATTTTTTTGAATAATTTATAAATTAGAATTAAGAATTTGCTAGGTTTTTTATTTTATTAGCAAAAAAAGAGTATTTCTATATTAAAAGAGGTATAAAATAATGATTTATATAGCTTATGAACATGTGTGGAATACCTGTTGGCAGATTTGCTTTTACAGAAACAATATTATGGAAATTATTATCAGAACCAGTTAGATCTTCACATAAACAAACTCCTTCTCTCTCTTTTTTTGAATAAACCAGCTCTCCAGCCATCTCTTTCGTTTTTGTGCGATCTTTTTAATAAAAAAAAAACACTCAAAAATTATGGAACATTAACAAGAATAGAATACTAAAAGGGGTAGAAGATAAATAATTAAAGAAAGAATAAAAAAATAGCAAAAATTAAGCAGGTTGTGAAACAAGTTTTGGTGAAACTTTCCACTGAGTTTTCTTCTTCTCTACTTTGAATTTTGAACCTTAATTCAGTTAAATTTTTTACTTTAATTAAATTTTAAATTAAATTTAATTTTAAATTTAACTTAAATTCAATTTTAAATTTAATTTAAATCTAATTTCTACTGCTTTCTTCTTCCAGCTGAAGCTCAGTTCGGCGGCTTTGGAGGATTCCAGCCACAGGTATATAGACAGCCGCAAGTTTATCAGCCTCAGGCCTACCGGCCTCAGGTTTACCAGCAGCCGCAGGCTTATCAACCTCAGGTTTATAGACAACCGCAGGTTTATCAGCCTCAGGCCTACCAGCAGCCCCAATATTATCAACCTCAGGTCTACCAACCGCAGGTCTACCAGCAGCAGCAGCAGCAGCCCCGGGGCCAGCGCCAGGGCTCCGTCTCCAAGGCCAACACGAATGCCTATGAGCGTCAGGTGGACTTTGGCAACAATGTGGAGTACACCCAGGGTCTGTCCAACTCCCGGGCGGTGACCAAGCAGAATGGCCAACGTGTGGTGACCAAAAGCCAGGCGCAGACGCGTGACATCGACCTTGGTGGCCTGCAGATCGGCAATACGCTGACCAGGACGCGAACGAATGCCAACGGTGCGGTGTCCCAGGGCATTGCCAATCAGTTCCGGATCGGTGATGTCGGCCTCGGCGCCTCCCTGTCGCCGCAGAATCTCCAGAATGGCTTCGGTCTGCAGCGCGGCGCCGATGGTGATCTGCGTCTAGGTTTGGGTCTCCTCAATCTCGATCTCGATCGGAATGTGGCCAATTCGAATACCCTGTCACAGGCCCAGGTCAATGCCCAGGGCAGGGGAGCCAAGGCAGGCTCCTCCAGCAACTCACAGTCGAACACTCAGCAATATGGCGGCGTCACCGTGACGGACACGCGTTCCAACTCGAATGCCTTTGGCAAGACACGTCGCGGTCAGACCTCGGCCAGCACGGGTGGATTCGGTGGCAATGCCGTCACCAATGGCCAGAGCTTCGGTGGTCCCTTCCAGCGGGTGGTGCGACAGCAGCCGGTGGCCTACAGACGGCCCAAGAGGAGGGCCCAGTTTGTGCCCTTTGGCTATCCCGGTGGAGGCTTTGGCCCAGGTCCCTTTGGCCTGGGATTGGATAGGCCGCGTCGTCAGTTTGGCGGTGGCTTTGGAGGCTTTGGCGGAGGTGAGACTTTGGGAGATCATCTAAAGAATATTTTTGTAAGCTTCTGCTTTTCCTAGGTCCCGGCTTTGGTGGACCCCAGTTCGGAGGAGGACCCCAGTTTGGCAACGAGTACGGCGGCTTTGGCGGTGGCTTCCAGCAGCCGCAACGCCAGAAGGGCAACAAGAACCAGGCCCATGGCAATGCCAATGCCCAGGGTGGACCCGGTTTCAATCAGCAGGCCTCCACGAATAACCATGCCAGCAACGGCAACACCGGCAGCAGCAGCATCAGCTCCAACCTGGCTCAGGATGGCAGCAGCGGCCAAGTGAGCTCTGCCAATACCAACACCCACAATAGCCAGACGGCAAATGGGTTTGAGAGTGGCCAGAACTCGCAGAGTCAGGCTCTGAACTTCAAGCCCGGCGAGCAGCAGGCTTCCAGTGCCAATGCCAACACACAGCACACACAGCAGGGCGGACGGGACACTATCGCCTCCAACAGCGGCTCCACGGCCACCAATAACAATCAGTTCGGACAGTCGACGAACACGGCCAATACCAACTCACAGGTGGTGCGCGATGGCAACCGCCAGGATGCCACCAGTGATGCCAACAGCCAGAGCATCTTCCAGGGCAACAATGGCCAGGGTGATGCCTCCGCCCAGACGAATGCCCAGACCAGCTCCCAGCAGGGACCCGGCGGCTTTGTGAGCAACTCGGCCTCGAGCAGTGCCACGGCCACCGCCGGAAATGGCCAGTCGGCCAATGCCAACGCCAATGCCAATGCCGGCGGTGGCGGTGGCTTCGGGGGTGCTGGTGGTTCCGGGGCGAATGCCGGCGCCAATGGCGGAGCCTTTGGTGGTTTCGGTGGCGGTGCCAATGCCAACAGCAATGCCTTTGGCGGATTCGGTGGCTTCGGCTTCTATGGACGTTAGTTTAATACATTTTTTAAGAGCTCCCACAAAACAAAACACTCTTTTTTTTTGTCACCCACGTAACGCACGAGAATAAAAACAAAAAATGCATTTCGTTAATTTACACAGCACTGTTTGCACCCACTTTTAAAAGTTGTTGTTGAAGGGAAGTTTCAGTGACATTGTTGAAAGTTAAATCATGTTCAAAAGGATGCACTATCCTTGAATTTTGTTAAATGTTGTTAAGATTTGTTGATGATTGTTGAGTGCTGTTTAATGTTTATTGATTTTATTGAATGCTTTTGAGTGTTGTTGAATGGTAGTGAATGCTGTTGAGTGTAAATGTTGTTGAGTGTTGGTGAATGCTTTGAAATATTGCTAAATATTCTGAAATATATGTAGTTGGAGTTAAGTGTCTTTAGGAGTTTAAGAATATTTTAGAATGTTGATGTTGTACTTTGTTGTTGTAGTTTGTTGTTGTAGTTTGTTGTTGTAGTTTGTTGTTGTAGTTTGTTGTTGTAGTTTGTTGTTGTAGTTTGTTGTTGTAGTTTGTTGTTGTAAGTTGCTGTTGTACTTTGTTGTTGTAAATTGTTGTTGTAGTTTGTTGTTGTAGTTTGTTGTTGTAGTTTGTTGTTGTAGTCTATTGTTGTAGTCTATTGTTGTAGTCTATTGTTGTAGTTTGTTGTTGTAACTAGTTGTTGTTGAACGTTGTTGTTGAACGTTATTTTTGAATGTTTTAAAGTTAACAAAACTGGTCGATAAATGTTATAAAATTCTGTTGATTGTTGTTGACTCTCCTTAAATGTTGTTGAACTTATAAATTAATCTAGGCTGTGATTTTCCCTCCCAGTTCACCACCACCGGGCACAGCAACAGGTTCGTTTGCAACGCTGGAGGCCTCAGTCTTTAAATGGAACTGACACTTCCTCAAGAACTTCTTCCAGCAGTTCCTCCATCAACGATAACTTCGAGTATGTGTACTTTAATCGCTCCTCCCGCCTGGAGGACCTCGACTCGAGCTCCGGGTCAACGGATTTGGTGCCACTGAACACCTCCGTTGAGGCCTTTGGGCCATACGATAGCACCCAACGTCAGGGTCGAACTTTCGGCGTGATCTACGACTGGATTACGGGCCTCTTTAATTCATGTGTGTCGCCCTGCACCCTGGAGGCCTTCCAGAAGCAAACCTGCTGCGAGACATATGTGGTGGATCCCTCATATCCTTCGTATCCACCTCCGCCGCCTCCACCCCCACCACCTCAGAGCTGCTGTGCTCCCGTGCGACCCTATCCGCCACCTCGACCTCTTCCACCGCCTCCTCCGCCTCCGCCGCCGCCGCCACCGCCAAGGCCCTTCTATCCACCCATTTATCCCAATCAAAAGACGCCCGTGGTGGTGGTGGCCACGCCCATCAACTGCTGCACTGTCTGCACCTACACCTACTATGGCCCGCCGCCCTGTGGCCGCTACAACAACAGCGGCGATGGCAAGAAGGTTACCATCTATGTGCCGCCACCGTACTATGGTCGCTAACGAGGATTACAAAAAAAAAAGAAAGAAAGGAAGCTAACTTCGGCTTACCGAAGTTTATATACCCTTGCAGATTACAGTTGAAAACATCCGAGCTATGATTTTTTCTATTATTTCACTGATTTTCCTATAAAAGCTATAGGATACAGTCGTCCGATTTTTATGAAATTTTTAATCGAAGTTCTGAAATAATATTAAGTGACGAAATCTCAAGTTTGATGAAAATATGTTGAGAAACAGCGAAGTTATTTTTTTTTTATAATTTTCTTGATTGTTCCTATGGCAGTTATATGATATAGTCGTCCGATTTTTATGAAATTTTAATCGAAGTTCTGAAATAATATTAAGTGACGAAATCCCAAGTTTGATGAAAATATGTTGAGAAACAACCGAGTTATAATATTTTTTATTATTTCCCTGATTTATGATATAGTCTTATGTAGGAGTGAGATCATATAGACGACTTCCTGCAAAGTTTCATTCAGATAGCTTAAAAACTGAGGGACTAGTTTGCGTATAATCAGACAGAAGGACGGACAAACGGACGGACAGACGGACATGGCTAAATCGACTCGGCTGTTGATCCTGAACAAGAATACATTTACTTTATAGGGTCGGAAATGTCTCCTTCACTGCGTTGCAAACTTTTGACTGAAATTAGAATAGCAGGGTATAAAGTGTATAAAAATTAAATAAAATGTACATTCAATTTTAAAGTTAATGTTTATACAACAAATAATATATTTTTTTTCTTTTAAGCCTTTATAAAAAAAAAGAAATACAAACTTTTACCAACTATGCAGTTCGTTTTATTTGAACAAGTTCTTGTCATTAAGTTCCTCTTAACTTTCCTCTTAAATTACAAATCGCTGAGGTAAAAATGTACACTTAATTTCCACGACTGCCGGCGGACTTTTTTTGTGTGCTAACAAACTGCATTGTTAAAGTTTCGGGAAAAGTAGACTCTCTCGAATGTGACAAAACGGAAAAGTCCCTTTTGTTTGCATTCCCTACGCCAGGCTAATTTGGAAAACGCTTGCATAATCTCAGTGAAAGGATGGGGAACGGGGGGGCTTTTGCTGTCAAAAATGCGGCAAATAAGACACACGACAGGAGGGGAGGTGGGGTGGGTGGTGGATGGTGTATAGGCGATTGCCCTGGGAAGGAAATAATGTTGTGGATACCCTAAGAGAGGCAGAGGATATTTTTTAAAGCCGCTTTTAGTTAAGAGAATATCTTAAGACGAAAATACATTAATAAATAAGTTAAAATGAGGAAAAACTTTATTGAAATATATTTTTAATGATGTTTACCTTGGTTAAATATATTTTTAATAATGTTTACCTTGGTTAAAAATGTATTTTTATACTTAAAGTCTTTATTTTCAAGTGTAAATCATACAACAGACTTTACCAGCGGCCAAAAAGTATGCAATTCTTTGAAGAAACTCCTAGCCAGACTTTCAGGCCTGGCTTACAAGGGTATTCCTTCGTCGTGGCTCTGTCTGAGGCTCTGAGTGAAAGCCAACGTGTCCCCATCTTTGTTTCGCTTTTGTTGTGCGGCCCGGACCCAGGCTTTCTTTTGGGGGGCCTCTTGTGCCGTTGACTTTTGCGCCTAAGCAAAATTTGTGCCATGTGTTTTGTGGCCGCTTTGTTTGTTGGCCTGGCTAAAAATTTGCTGGCAGGCTGCCACACACGAGGACATCAGCGGCTGAGGCTGAAACTGAGACTGGGCTGAGATCCTGGGAACCGAAACTGAGGCACAGACACAGGACCCAGGACATGTCACGTCAGCGGCACAAAGCCCGAGCACAAAGGCCTGATAACTGCAGTCGCCTGATAAGCGGCGGAGGCCCCCCCCCCAAAAAACAAGGACATTCCTTCCAACCACCCCCACTCGAAAACAGGCAGAGAAATATTTGATTTTGGTAAAAATATGCTTCAAGCTCTGGCAAAATGCATTTGCTGCTGCTTTCTCCCGGTGTAACACAAAACAGGAAGAGGAACAGGAACAGGAACAGGAACAGGAGCCGCTTGAGACTCTCTTCCCACCCGGAAGCATACATGTCGCCCCTTTTGTCATTTCGCTCATAACGTTAATTTATATTCAGTTCAGTCTAAAAAAAAATATATAGTGGTGATAGTGAAGCCCGTGTGACAGCCATCGAGGAGGGAAGAAGGGGAGTATGAGAGAAGTCGAAGGATGAAAGTGTTGGGCTCTAGCCTAGATAGATCCTAGTCCTTGGTGGGGAGCTACTGTTCGTTCCTCCTCCTTCTCAGTTGAAGTACTGCTGCTGCTGCTGGCGACGACGCAGGGCCGGGGTGGCGGCCACAAAGCGACGACCGGAAACACCCTTACCGGAGCCGGACACCGACACGGAGCCATCGTTGGCGGAGTACAGCAGCAGGGGGATCTCCTCCACGCTGGTCTGCTGCTGCTGGGCAGAGTTTCGGACTCCAGAGCGAAGCAGTTCGTCGGCGGACAGACGACGCAGGGCTGGGGCAGCAACGGGAGCAGCGGCTGCCACTGCCACTGGGCTAGCCTCTAGCAGCTGATCCTCATCGTTCTCGGGCTGATCCAACACCAGATCCTCGGGCTGAGCCACAGCAATGCTGTTGCCCACAGGGGCACCACCCTCAGCCTCATGGTCAGCGGAGGCAATGGAGCTGCTCTGAAGCAAAGCCTCGATGTTCTCCAGGTTGGACAGACCGTTGATCTGCAGCTGATCGTGCAGCTCACTGGGAATGGCAATGGCCTGGACATCCTTGTGTCCCGAAATGCCATTGGGCGTGGGAATAAACTGCACATTCTCGGGAATCTGATCGGTGGGATAGACGGGCACCAGCTCGGCCTCATTCTCGTTGCTGGACTTCAACAGAATCAGGGAAATGGGCACAATCTTCTTGAACTTGAGCAGAACCAGCTTCTTGATGGCCACAGCACCGGGGAAGACGCGTCCCTGGGGTCCGGCATGGGGCTTGGCAATGAGAGCACGCTGTCCAAAGTTCTGTCGTCGGTGACCAGGCACATGACGAGCTGTTAAATGGGAAGAAAATAATATTTTACATTATAATATATATTAAAAGGGAAAAAATAGAAACTAACTAGGCTCTAAATATTTATTTACATTTTATAAATCAAAGAAAACCCTTTAGTTAAAGGATTGTCTTGCTTTTAGAAGCTAGAAACTGGTGATAATCATTAACTAAAAATTTTTACTAATGTTTTGGCAGGTTTAATCGATAATGATCGTATCGGTAGCTCTTGCGACCTCTAACTCACCTTCGCTGAGGGCCAACAGAGCCAGGCCAATGGCCAGAAGAGTTGCCAACTTAATTGCCATAATGATGGGGATGCTGGTAGGCTAGATGGATGCTAAGATTTAGTCTTTGACTTGGACTTGGACCCTGATGCGTCGCTGGGCGAGTGACTCTATTAAATGGTTCAACAAGTGCCCGGCAAGACATTTTTATACATGGGGAGGAACGTTCACCGGATGGCGAAAACCAGACGACAGAGACACATAAAAATCACCCGAGAAGACAAAAGAAATTTCGCTAGAATGGGGATTGGATTGCTTTGGATTGGATGGGGATTGGATTGGTTTTTTTGGGAGAGAAGAAGAATGGTCTGCAGGCCGATTGGCAAATTATTAAACTATGCAAATGCTCAACTGATTTATGCACGGATTTCGGGGCCAAGAACCAAAAGCCAAAAACCGAAAACCAAAAACCAGAAACCGAAAACAGAACAACATAGAAGATACATAGATCCCCCCCCGCAGAACGTTGACTCTATTTCCAAGTCCAAGTCCAAGTCCCATTCTCAGCTGCAGTTTCCTTTACTCCACTCCACCCCCCTGTTTGTCGGCTAATTTGCCCAAAAATTTGCATTTTGGGTCGCCTCGAAAATTCGATACAAAACAGAAAAAAAAAAATAACATATAGCTGCTTCTTGTGCTTTTGAGCCAATTTTTTGTTTTGGGGTCAAAAGTGAGATTCTCAATAAGTCTTCTTCCAGCTTCCAGAAATGGCTGCGAGACATTTGTCACTGTCCCCGGCTCCGCCCTCCGAGGGAGGGTCAGGGTTCAGGGCCTGAACCAGATTCACCGTCGCCGTCATGTGTTCCCAATTCCAAGCAACGGACATTTAAATCAATCAAAATGTATCGAGCTCCATGGAAATGTATTCTTTTCAGGCTTTATGCTTTTTTATCGAAAGTCGGTGCCAGCCATTAGTTAACCCATCAAACTATAAGTTCTGCAGATTGATTATAATTCCAAATGACTTACAACAATCTGGCCATTATTGTTGGCCAATTCCCTGTCTATTTGGTTGTCTCTATGGCATTGTTAAGGGAAACAAAGCTAATATTAAAGTCATCTATTATAAATGAATATATTTAATTCTTTTTTAAAGCAAAACTTAAAAGCGCCTTTGGGGAATTTATTAGAAATTTTATTAGAAAATAATATTTATTATTTATATTGTTTGGGAATTTCAGATGAACCTATCATCTAGCTATATTATGTAACTGGAAAGATGCAAGAATATAATTTTTAGGAATAAAAAAATAAGCAACATTCAACAAATTTGTTGGTAATATTTTATTTTTAATCTGTTACGATTTCAATGACAAATTAAAATATATTAAAGTATTTGAAATATCTCAAAAAGGCCTATAATATTCGCTTTCGATAAATCGATATTTGTTTATGATATTTTTTCGATTTTTTTCTGAAAATATAAAGCGTTAAAATAAAAACTTTGTTAAAAAAGCAAGGAAAGCTTTTCTGTCTGAGGTTTTATTGGATTAATAAATCTGCTGATTAAATTTAAAATATTAGAACATTAAAATGTTTGTCAGTTCTTGAAAATTTTAATAAAATTAAAAATTTTTAGAAACTAAGAAAATTAGTTTGCTTATATTATTTTAAATAGTTTTAATATATTTTATTTACATTTTAAAGCTGAATTAAAGTTGAATAATATATGATTTTGACTATAATTACCTTAATTGCCACCTTTATGTCACTTAAAATCGATATTTAATCATAAAATGTTGAAAGAAAATTCAAAGTTAAATTCAAACCACAGCTGAGCTATAAATTCTTAAATTTAAAGGCTAAATTCTATTAATGTTCTAGTTTTAATGGGGTTGACAAAACAGCCTTGTACTTTAAATTTTTGAAAGACAATTTAATTTATTTTAATTTAAGATTTAACAATTTTAATAATAAATTTAAATAATGTAGACACATTTTAAATTTTAGAAAGATGTGAATGACATTAGCTAACGTCTGTCTATATTTTATAGCATTTAAAACTAGCAACTAGTTTTATATGACCTGAATTTTATTATATTAAGAATGTTTTATTTGTGAAAATCATGTTCCTTCTTTATTTATCAAAAACCGATCCGCTGTCATATTATTTTGTGACGCACTGTACTCTAACCAACAAAAAAAGCTTCAACATATTCCAAGCTTGACAGCTGAGCAAAACTTTTCCAAGCTGCATGATCTCCGACAGATTTTCCCCGACTCTCTCATTTAATAATGGGATCCTGCGATCCTGTAAATTTTTAAATCGATTATATTTATCAATTTGATGATTTATTCTTTGTCAATATTTTTTTTGGGGCGGACAGTGGCTTATCTAATTATGCCATTGCTGTCGGCAATTATTTAAATTTTCCACAGCTACCGTCGGCGGTGGGGCTGCTGTAATGATGATAGAAACGACCTCAAATAACCGCCCAACATATTTGCGGCCCATTAAGGGCGACATAAACAAATGTTTTAATAACGAAATTATGCAGAGGAGGCCCAGAAGTAGGAGCGCCGTGTATTCATTAGGTTTTTGAGGCCTCGCAGCGCGAAAAAGATCCGCGGCAACTCCGTTCGTTTCATGCTAATGGAAATGCATAAAAAAAGCATAAATACTCATTAGCCAACTGTAAGGGTGTGTGTGTGTGTGTCTGTCTGTGTGTAAGTGTGTGTTTGTGTGTGTGTGAAAGAAGAAAGTTGCCCCCCAAGTCGGGGTCACCTCATCTCATCGTCACCTCAGGTGCGGGGTCAGCACAGACATATATGTATATATATTGGAAAGTTAATAGGGAAAGTTATATTTTTAGATCGTGTCTGCAAAAAAATTCCCGGAATTAGCACAATGATCCACTTTCGTCGGAAAGAAAGAAATCGCCACGGGAAAACTAATTCAACAAAGTTCAAGGGGATTAACATTTCTCTGCAGCAATTATTAATTATTTTGTATTATCTTTTTGAACAAAAATTCTTGGGTTTAATTAATAAGTGGAGTTTGAAGAAAGAACATTTTTTTACTAGGAAATAAAGCCATTAAAATTATTTATTAATTCTAATTATTTTAACCCTAATTAATTTCTTGATTATAATTTAAAATAGATTATTATAAATTGTTTATTATATATTTTAAAATAATTACATTAATTGTAGATATTAAAACATATGTAGATAATGGTTAGTGATTAAGTTTATATTTTTAAAATTATCCTTCACAAATTGTTGTCTGAAATATATGATACCCTAAAGGTGTATAAGAAAAATATAAAAAATCTGATAAAATATTGGCTTACTATACAAACAAATAAATATTATAGTAATTTTTTAGCCATTTTGATTTCCTTAAAAATATTAAATACAAGACTGTTAGATGTGCTTAAAAATACTATCATTTATTATAATATAAGACCTTCTTCTTTTATTATAAATAACATCATTTTTAAGGGTATAGTAGTTTTTTGAATATCTACAAGAGATCAACCTTTACATAGTTATATTATTTTAATTAGTAATATAACAAAACGTAGTTCATAAGAAATATTTTTAATATATTTTAGAAGTAAAAATTGCAGTATTTTAATTACTTTTATAAGGTTAAGCATATTTCTATTTCGCAAAGATCATCCACAAAAAAATCTTTTAAATACAAAACACAGCAATACAAATTTTATATATTAGATACATTTATAAATTAATATAAATTATATAATAAATAGAAATTTAATAAAAACAAATAGTACAAATTAGTACAAAATAATGACTTTGGTAAGTAATATTTTTACGCTAAAGTCAATAGATCACAAACTGGGCTACTAAACGGCATAGAAACCGACGGATAAACAGCCTGATCATGCTGATCAGGTCAAAAATGTCACCGTTATGCTTTATTTTTTATTTATAGGCCAAAATTATTCATATTGTGCCTATAGAAATAACCATAAAAGAATTAATTAAAGTGGAAATTGGTTAATTCCTATGTTCTAAGCCAAAGATTTGCTTTTTTAGGGATTCTTTTAGAGGTTTGCAAATAATTCTCAAAAGCATTACTTTTCAGTTAAAAAATTAGCTACAAAATCGTAGAGTTTCGAATACAACATTAAGCTGCAATAAATAAGCTTTCAAAAAGAAATTGATATAGTCAAAAGAACATTTTCTAAATTGGCTTGACAATGGCACTGAGACCGCTTTTTTTCCAGAGCCCAACTAGTTTTTTGAAATATTCTAAAACCGTTCGGGGGGGCTGCGACCTGCGACCTGAAATCTTTGGCCGGCGGTCAAGAAACCGCAAATTGATTTACAGCTTTCGGGCGGAGAGAAAGAGAGACACCCAGAGAGAGGGAGAGAGCCAGAAAGAGAGGGAGAGCTTTGACCAAAACTCAAAGAAACTTGAAGAATCGCAGAATTCAAGACTCGCAAGACTCTCTGCAGATCCCACGCTCTTTCTTCGCCGGGATTCTTCCATAACGATTGTAGACGGCACATAAAAAGCTCGGGTCGCGGCGCTCGCCCAAACAGTTCGGCAAAAGAAACGTCTATCTGTGGACCCCCAGCCAGCGAGCTTGAGAATCGAAGAAGAATTGGGAAGAATTGAGAAGAAGAATCGCTAGACAGAGTTTACGAGTGCGAGTGTGTGCGAGTGTGACAGACCAGCCCCAAAACCCAGTGATTCTCCAACGACGACGAAGACGAAGACCATGACCAAGTTCGTGGTGGGCCAATGGATGTGCCTGGTCCTGATCCTGGCCCTTGGCCAGGCTAAGGCCGCGGCCGTCACCCCGGCTCCGGAGGTGGAGCAGTCTACGGAATCGCCGATCGCCGATATGGCGCTGATTGGTAGGATCCCTAGCATAGATCCAACGGATTCCTCCTGATGATTACCCCCTATTAATCTCTGACTGTGTTTCTCTCCCCTTTACGCTCTCCCCAACATCTATTTTTTTCATGTGTTTTTATTATGTGGTGTACGCTTTTTTTTCTGTGATCTGGTGATGTGTTTGTGACGAGCAGAGGATGCGCCCATGGCGCCCAAGTCGCCCACAGAGAAGCCTCCCGTTGCTGCAGTCTCACAAGAGACGCCGGCTGGCATGGAGAAGGCCGCGGCAGCGGCACCTGTGATGCCCGGACAGACCCACACGGTGGCCGACTTCATCATCCATCCGCTGATTGCCTTCAAGCCACGCCAGGCCTCTCTCGAGGAGATCCAGGGCAAGCAGGCTGCCACCCCGGCTGCCGGCACACCCGCTGCCCCCAGCACCTGGCTCTTTGGCATGAATCCCGCCCAGCAGTTGGGCTCCTCGTTCTCTACCCTGGCCGGCTCTGTCTCTGGCTGGATCAACGATCGTTTGGGCCAACAGCTGCCAAGCTTTGTGGAGACTCCCGTGCAAACCAGCTCAACCACTGCCGCTCCAGCCACCACGCCCACCACCCAGAAGCCCGACATTGTGGTGAGGGTGCAGCAGAGGCCATCGCGGAATGGCAACCGTCGGGGCAACGGAAACGGAAACGGCAACGGTAACTTCAACGGAAACGGAAATGTAAACGGAAACAGGCGTCGCCAGCGTCCCAACCGCTTCAACTATCGTCTGGACTCGTTCGAGGATGATTACTACGAGGATGACTACTTCCAGGGCAACAGGTTCGACGAGGAGTTCGACGATGATGAGGATGATCTGTCGCTGGAGCATTTCGAGGATGATGATTCCCTGGAGCTGCGTCCCCAGCAGAAGCCCAAGCGCAAGCAGACCCAACAGACTGCGGCTCAGAAGCCCAAGAGGAAGCAGCAGCAGCAGCAGAAGCCGCAGGAACAGGAACAGGAACAAGAGGAAGAGGTGGCTCAGGTGGTGACCCACCACAAGCGTCGTCAGGGCCAAAACAGCAACAACAACAAGAAGACCCAAAAGGCCCAAAAGAAGCCTGTCGTCCAGGTGCCCGAAGACTCTGACGATGAGGAGGAGCTTGAAGACGATGATCACGAGAATGATGACGATGAGGAAGAGGATGTGCAGGTGCAGGATGATGATAGCCAGGAGCAGGGTTTCCTTCCCGAGCCCATCTTCGGCTCTTCGAGCTCGACGCGTCGTTCCCAGAACCAGCCCAACTTCATTCAGCGCGGCCAGCAGAGTCTGATCAGTCAGATCCGCCAGTTCACACGCGGCCAGTCGCCAGTCGTCGAGTCCGGCTCCAAGGTGCGCCGCATCTCCGGCTCGAGCTCCGCCCAGACCCGTCGTCCCCAGCAGACCACTCTGCTGGTGAATCGCAACGGACAGACCGTCTACTTGGCTCCCGAGATCCTGGGCCTGAACCAGGCCGCCTATCCCTATGCCTTCCAGGGCAAGCGTCAGCGCGTGCCCACCGCCGGTGCCTATCCCCAGCCTCCGTTGACAGTGCCTGTGCGTCGTCAGGGTCGCCCCACTCAGTACATTACCATTCCTTGGAGCCAGCTGGGACTCTCGCCGCCGGACCAGCAGTCGGTGGTCTCCATAGCCGAGGGCATTCAGGCTCAGCCTTTGATCCTTAACATTCCCCAGAGCGCCATTCAGCCGGTGAGGGGATCTGCCACTGCCACTGCCCAGCAGAAGAAGAAGAAGCGTCCCCAGCTTACCGCCTCGGCAGTGCCCCTGCTGGCCGATGCCTCCCTGATGGACATTTTCCAGCCACCACAGATTCCACCATCCCGCACTGGATCCTCTACCACGGCCTCCATCAAGCCCATCAATGCTCAGCCTGTTCTGATTGCCGCCAAGCCTGTGAAGGCCGGCGGTTCGGGTGTCCTGCCCACTCGCATTCGTCCTGGAACGATTGTGGAGAAGGCACCGGCCATGGATGCCATGGAGAAGCCCGCCATGGAGGCCACCGAGGTTAAGCAGGAGCAAGAGCAGGAGCAGCAGATGATGATGCAGATGCCGGCGGCAGCCGCAGAGCCGCAGGCTGCCCAGATGGGAGCCTCCGAGCAGCAGGAGTTCATCATTGTCGGCGATGATGATGAGCCTGGTCTCTCGCGACATGTCCAGCCTGCTTATGGCGATGCCCGTTATGTTTCCTATGGCGATTTCCATCCCTACTTTGATCTGTTGACCCAGAACAGGCGCTTTGCTCTCAGGAAGAGCGGACGTTCCCTGGAGACAGCCGAGGAGCAGCCCAGGGCTCTGACCACCTTTGGAAAGGCTCCTAAGGAGGAAATGAAGATGGAGGAGGTTCAGAAGGAGGAAATGAAGAAGGAGGAGGCTCCTAAGGAGGAAATGAAGAAGGAGGAGGCCCCCAAAGAGGAAATGAAGAAGGAGGAGGCCCAGAAGGAGGAAATGAAGAAGGAGGAGGCCCCCAAGGAGGAAATGAAGAAGGAGGAGGCTCCCAAAGAGGAGATCAAGAAGGAGGAGGCCCCCAAGGAGGAGATCAAGAAGGAGGAGATCAAAATGGAGGAAATCAAGAAGGAGGAATCTCCCAAAGAGGAGAAGCCAGCTGTTCCAACTCTGTAAAAAAAACTCCCTCAAAAGAAAAACGAATCCAAAACGAACTCAAAATGCTTTGAAATATTGAAGAATCCAAAAAATTGAAAAAATAACAAGCAAAAAACCAAAACCAAAACGATTTTCAATCCCAGTGAAAAACCCCCCAAAAGAAATAAATTTTTTTACATTTTTTTTTGCGTGTGTGTGTTAATGCCTTAAAGACCAAAAGAGAGACAGAGAGAGAGAGAGAGCCAAGAACTGCGATTAGCATAGCCAAAAATAGCTCTGTTTTTTCTATAATTTAATTATTCCACCTCGACCAGTTGAAAGTTCAGGCCAAGATCTCATAGATTCCAACCCAAAGCGTGCGATCATTGACCCGTCGCCGGCCACAAAACCTGAACTCGCGTCCCAGCCCGTACCTGGAATGAATTGGCTTATTAATGAGGCCCGTGCGCTTTGACCGATTTAAATTTAACGCTATTTTTTCTATTCTCTTTATTTTTTATTTTTGCATTTCCATTTCCATAAATTTTGTGTGCGGGGTCGAAGCTTAATTAATTCCAAAATATTGTATCGACTAACGGTATCGGGCGTAGGTAAAGTTGAGTGACCCCCCGAAAATGGTAATCGATCGTAGGCAGCCCTGGTTTAAAGGGTGTTTTAGAGCCATTAGCTTTTTGGGTTGGAAAATGTATGAGAAAGAGGACTCTGGCAGAGTTTCAAAGCAGGCAGCTTGTAATATTTATCTGAGAAATAGGTGAAGATCTTAGATACTTGTTTTTAAGATTTTAGATACTTTTTTCGAAAAGTTCTTACTGAAGCCAAGGATATAAATGAGCTTTGAATCAGTTTAAAATGTAGATTTATGGAGGAAAATATAATTTTGAAAGCATTAGGCTTAAGCTTTTCTACAGAAAACCTTTTTTTATAATAGAAAATTATCGAAATCTTGATTTAATAATTTTTTTAAGAAGAATATGAGCCTTCAGAAGTATTTTCATTTAATTAATTAATTTAGTAAATGAATAAGCATGATTATTTTAATAATATTATTCAAGATCTTTAGCAACAAAACTATTTAGGCTTTGGCAGACCTAAAAGACCTTCGATTTTTGTATTTAAAAATTGTTTTCCATAATTTTACTTACAAATTTTTAACAATTTTGGTTCCCTTGACTTATCGCTAAAGTATTTCATCTTTAAAGATACATTTTATGGCTCCATGAACATGGAATATATTAGTCTAGCATCATATATGTATATTCTTAGTTCTATAATCTCTCTAAGGCTTTTGGTTTTTGGCAACACACAATACACTCTGGGAAACTGGGCAGCGATTCTCTCATTACAGCTCGAAGACCCCCGGGGGAACGTTTAGCAAATCAAGCGGCAAGTTTCGAGCTGAGATCAGGCCAAGATCCGATGAGGCGATGAAGAGCTGTCAATTATGGGCGCTGACGGCAATGGAAATTCGCATAATCATGCCAAGTGACCGGTGTGACTGGACCGCCGCAATCAGGGGAACATTATTGGGCCAACATGCGAGCACTTGAAGTAGCCGCGTAAGAAATCGAGGAAAAAATGAAAAAAAAAGCAAAATATAGAGAAAAAATTGAGAAAAAATAGAGAAAAAATAGACAAAAAACTAGAGAAAAATAGAAAAAAAATAGAGAAGAAATTATGAAAAAATTAAACAAAATACAGAAAACTGGAGAAAAAATAGTAAAAAATAATAATGAAAAAAACAGAGAAGAAATGTGTACAAAAATGTTGAAAAATCAAATGAACGTTGACAACATTATTGTCGTGGAGATTCGTTAATTATGTCCAACGCCGCACGTTGGGGTTAACGCTCAGGCAAGTGGCGACCACAAAAGAAATTCGGCTTCGGCTTTGGCTTTGGATTTGGATTTGGATTCAGATTCGGACTGGGACTGAGACTATGACTGGGACTGGGGGTTATTATTATTACCATTCGTATTCAGGCGTGTGCAGAAATATGCATAAATTCCCCGAGGCTGAGGGGTCAGCACCTGCCGAATTTTGGCCATTTGGCCATAATTAATGCCCGGAGAAGAAGGCAATGAACTTTCAACTTGCCGGCCCGCTCTCACCTCGCTGGGCCCTGCCCAGAAGTCGGCTTAAATCAATTTATTAGCCATCTGCCGGGGCAGCTTTCTTTGTGCCGTTGCTCTAGCGTTTCGCCATTTCTGATTTTTAGATTTTTGTGACTCTTCTCATATTTTTTGTTTTTTTTTTGACCCCGTTGAACTTCTCCCTGGGCACATTCTTATGGAAATTAAGTTTTATACCAAGCGGTTTCTTTTTTAGAAATTTTTCTGCTGTTGCCAAGCGGATTTTTGCAAAATTATAAAATAAATATGTATGAATTTTTAAATTGAAATTGACCCAAGTGCTGGTTTCTTTTCTGGGAGGGGAAATACCTGGGGAAATCATCCGCCGTTAGTCGCGGAATTTCACCCATTTTGACCTACTTTAAGCTAACTGTTCATCGAGAACCAAAAAAGTCAATGGAAATATGGATTAATTAATTTATTCATTCACTAAAAAAGAAGTGACCTTAATTTTGACACGAGAAATATTCTAGGCACCTGATTTTCTTAGTTTTTTTAATATATTATATATAAAGTTCTAGCAAATCCCATTGATGTCCGCACCCTTGTTCTTTCAGTATATAGTCTAGCCATGAATATGTATAAAATAATATATTCATGCCGCTAAATTTCCACAAATATCCATGATTTCTTTGATCTTCTCGAAATCCAGTCCGGTGACCAGGAAGATGACATCAAAAAGGAATGCTAAGAATCGGAATCAAAGATTATAACCGTTTTATTCACTGACAAATTAGCCAAAAAAATGTTTTGTTTTTGTATTAAAGAAATTCTAGAGTCTGGTTTTGGGTGGATATATATTTAGAGGTTTTATTTTCAGATCTAGCAGCATTGATGCCCAAGAAAGAATAAAGAATAGAGTTTAAAGCTACATATATCAGTTATTAATTTGTAGGATTAACTTTAATGTGGATTCTCATATTAAATGTAGTATTTTTTTTATAATTTACTATAAATGCTATTAGTATTGCTATTTTTATTTTACATTTTCTAACAAAACTTTCAGTTCTATGGCTGAGATTAATCTAATTTTATAAAATTTATTATGATTATTATTATTATGTCTCAGAATATATAAAAATATGTTTAAAAATAACAAAGTAATGTCAGTTTTCATATTATTTACTTATTTTTGTCAGCATATATTTATGATATAGCTTTCTGATTTTTATAAAGTTATTATAATAAATTGTTTATCAGAATATATGCAATAACGTTGAAATATAAGGAAGTAATGCCAATATTTGATCCACTTTCCTATTTATTATTATTATTTATGAAGTAATCATTTACTATATAATATAGCAATCGGATTTTAATAAAATGTACAACTTTATTAAACAAGAAACTAAAAACCATTGGATCATCCTTAGAACTAAGGCAAAAAGCTTAAGTTTACTGGTTAACCAAACTGAAAATGGGTTTAAAACATTTAAAAATTTAAATATTTGAAGAATTTTTGGTAATTTTTAAAAAAGAGAGTATATTCTTTTTGTTAAGTTGTCTAATCTGAACCGATCTTAAATAGAAAAAGAACTATTGCTGAAATTCATTCATTAAAATACTTTACAAGAATATAAAAATTACAAGAATGAGGAAAAACATTAGAAAACTGCAAGAAAATTCTTCAATAAATAAATATTGAGCAGCAATTACAATCCATGAAATATAACTCACAACCTGGCTTTCCCTTCAAACCATTTATTAATTATTTGCTAAAAATCTCAAACAAAATTCGAAATAAATACTTTAATCCGCAATGGACCCGAACTCGAATGTGGACAACGTTTACTTCCATCTCTCGGGGCCGTTTGTCAACCGTTTCTTGAGAGTCGGCTACTTTCGGAAGATCATTGATATCTTTTCGCACTCGCTGCTGATGCTAATCATGGCGGTGGTGGCTTGGGCCTGCCTCCGGCTGAAGCTGCATGGCACCGCCGATCACGCCTTTTACGCCACTTTGGGACCGTTCTTTTTGATGGGCTGGACGGTGTTACTGATGTGTCACTCCTGCTGGATGGCAGGATCCTGTGTGGGACGCGTCCTGCACGGTGTGCTGGGAGCCCTTGCCTTCTGGACCGGCAGCCTTGGTATACTAGCGAAGACCATTCAGAAGAGGCGACAGAATAAGCATTTCGATATCAAGAGTCGTGAGGGACACATGGCCTCGAAGCACAGCAGATGCGGCCTGTTGGGTTACCTGCTCCTCGTGTTCGGTATCATCACGGGCATAGCTCTTCTGTGTGTCAGCGATAAGATTCTGCTTCTGTGCCATCGAATCCTTGGGCTCTTTGGCTTTGGATGCCTGGCCATTAGCCAGTGGTTCTCCTACGGCACAGTGTTTGCTCGTAGGGAATGGAGCAGTCGGTGGATAAGAGTACTACAGCTGGCCACCGTAACCGCCACTGTGATGGTGGGCTACGAGGAGCTCTTTCACATCTCGCAGGATCTTGTGAGATATTTTGTGTGAGATTTTAAAGAAGAATTAGGAAAATTTGTTCAAGTTGTTGTTTAATTTAATTTTTAAGCCTTGTTAAAAATATTCTGTTTTAATTAAAGTCTCTGTAAAATGTGTCAATATACTTTCTTTTTATTTATAAATATTACGAGGAGCTCTTTCACATCTCTGAGGATTTTGTGAAATATTTTGAGTGAGATTGTAAAGAAGAATTAAGAAAATTTGTTCAAATTATAGTTTAATTTAATTTTTAAGCCTTATTAAAAATAATCCATGTTTTAATTACAGTCTCTGTGAAATATATATACCTTCTTTTCAATTTTAAATATTAAAAGGAGCTCTGTGACATCCCGAAGGATTTTTTGAGACATTCTGAGTGAGATTTTAAAGAAGAATTAAGACAATTTGCTCAAGTTATTGTTTGTTATTTTTAAGCCTTGTTCTAAATAATCCAGGTTTTAATTACAGTCTCTGTGAAATCTTTCTTTTCATTTATATAAATATTCCCTATTTCTTTGGCTGTTCAACCTGTTGAAATATTATTTTATTGGGCTAGAAACCATTTCTTCTGCCAATTAATCAACGCTTTTGCCAACCCCCTTTCCTTATACGGTTAAAGCCCAATGAGAGGGGCTATCAATCAGTGGATAGTGGATAGTGGATAGCCCCTCAACCCTCGGGACTCCTCCATGAAGTCTATATATACATTCGGCGGTGCAGATGGGCTGCGAACACTCCGCATGCGTCGCTGACTCGGAGAGCAAGTCCATGACTTGGCCTCTTGAGAAGTTCTCAGGTTGAGCTTCAGCTTGGGCTTAGGGCCTGGACTCCATTTCGGAGTCCAAACTCGGACTTGGTGCGTGTCGCTGATTGTTTTGTCATTAGCATGACCGTGGAGTCTGCGGTGATCTTCGACTTTTCGACTTTTGATTCGGCGTTTCGTTGATTTATTCAACGTTTGTTCTTTTGTCCCAACGAACGAATGGCTGGCTGGCTGGCAGGTCACTGAACTGAACTCTTTTCATTACCATTTCTATTCGCATTTCTACTTTCCTCACACCCCCCGCCACAAACATTTTTCTATAATTTTGTTTATTCGTTTTCGGGGCATCCGTCCCACTTGAAATTATGCCGCCATCTCGACCGCAATTATGGCCACAGAGCCTCGCATTCTGAGTGGGCTCTCTCCGGCCTCTGGGTTCTGACTGGCTGGTGGCTGCTTCTGGCTAGAACTTTTTCGCATAAAAACCTAATGCCACGGCTGCGGATCGTACAGTTCGGCTCGGACTTTGCTTACAATTAGGAGTTAATTTTTTTGCAATTTCTGTTCTGCTTCTGCTGTAAGAAAAGATGTCCAAGTTGGGAGTTGTCTGTCTGCTGGTGGCCAGCCTTTGTGTGGCCCTGGCCTGGGCCGAGCCCCGCCAACAGGGTTTGCAGGGTCGCCGGCAGCAGCTCCAGCACCCTTACATATTCCTGACGATACCCCAGGGTCGTGCCAATGCCGGCTCTGTGGTTCAGGGTTTCGAGATTGTCGAGGAATTGGACGATTCGGACTTGGATCAGCAACGTGACAATCTTCACAACGATGTCGAGCAGGAAGACGATGATGAGGATGAGCAAGAGGAGGAGCTGGAGCATCAGCTGGGTTTGAATTTTGCCCGTAGCGGTCTGGCTCACAGGCGCCAGGAGCTGGAGGAGGAGGAGGATGATGTCGAGCAAGATGATGACCAGGCTGACCAACAGCAGGAGCTGCCCAAGAAGACCCAGATGATGGTGGCTCGGGATCAGGCCGGCGCCATTATGGTCCCTGACGGCATCATTGAGATCGAGGGCCAGAGTGTCCTGGATGAGAAGACAGGCAAGGCTGCCCTTCTGGTGCCCCGTGCCGCCCTCGATGCCATTCCCGATGGCGCCGTCGTGGCCCTGATGGAGCGCTCTGCTGGCAGCGGTGACTCCGATGAGATCGAGGAGGAGCGCGCCAATCGTGTGGTGGTGCGACGTCGCAAGAACAGCGGCCGCCGCAACATCCGGCGTAGGGGCACGAATGCCCGTCGCCGCCGTCGTCCCGTCCAGCGGCGTCGTCGCGGCGGCAACCGTGGTGGCAACCGTCGCCGCAATGTCCGCGTCATCCGTCCCAGCGGCAACCGGCGGCGAGGTGGCAACCAGAGGCGCCGCGGCCAGGTCGTCCTCCAGGGTTAGAACCAGCCGGAGCACTGCCCCAAGCTCTCTCTATAGTATTATAGTTAAGATCCCCCACGAACCACGAACCATGAACACACGATGCGACAAATAAATGAAATGTGATATAAAACTAAGTTCCTTGAGAGTTATTTATTTGATAAACGATTATGGGTGGGAATATGGAAGGGAATTCTGTTGGGATGGTTGTAATATAACCAGATATTACAGGGTTATTATTATTAAATATAAAATATATCGAAACTTGATTGCTGGCCACAGATCCTTTGTCAGAAAAAAAAAGCAGAAGCAGTCTTAAAAAGATCTTCAGAAACTTATCAAGCTCTAATATTTCCTAAGAATACATATATAATTATTATTATTATATATTATATTTCAGAACTCCGATTTGGGAATGTTAATTTCCTCTTGCCTATATATTACCTTTTATATTCGTAACAATAAATAACATTTAATTATTTTCCAACTCAATAAAGCTTTTTTTTTTTGGGTGTTTGGGTATTAGAAAAACTTTTGAATTTGTCGAAGGAATTATGCCACCACAGAAGGTAATTTTCTAGAATTTTCTTTTTATAAATGAAAGATCAAATAAATATTTGTTTAGCTTAACAGAACAGAAATTATGCCTCCTTTTTATTTTATTCTGAATCATGCAGTGGCCAAGGACCTAAAAAATAATGCCTAAGCCAAATAAAGTATATATAATTAATAGATAATGTACATATACTTAGTAAATGCCTTATGGCTTTCCATAAAAATATATTGATTAATGCGGAAATGACAAATGTTTAAATAAAAGACTTTAAGATTTAAAATTTGCAATGTTCTTTTTTTCTTAGGTCGCTGATAATAAATAAATAAAAAAAAATCCTTATAAACTTATCGAACATCTAATGAACTATTTCTTTATTAGTTTAAGATGTTTTAAAAATTTAAAGGGAAAATATTATAAATTGTTGGAGTTTAAATATGAATTTAACAGCAAAAAAAGAAACATTGTGGGAAAAGCCCATGGCAAAATTTATGCCTATAACTTTGGACATAATAAAAATTGATAAATTATGAACCTTAAATATTCTTAAAGTATTTTTGGAGATTAATAATAATTGATTTGAAACAGTTCCTAAAATGGTATTAATTAATTAATTTTACCTTTTTAAGAGACTCTTTTTAAGCTTGTTTTTATTTAAGGAAAAAGTGTGAGCGGCTCTGAATCACTTAATGGCAATAAAGAATATAATTCTTTCTTTCGGTAAATGTAAATAAATGAATTAAAATGTAAGGAAATAAACCAGGAATTTCCTTTAATTTTTCCTGTATCTTACAGGATAAGTTTATTATTGTTCCCTTCTTGTAATTAAATTTAATTTCATTTAATTTAAAAAGATTTCTGTGTTTATATGTTGACTATGACTATGGGTGGGTTGCAAACAGAATACTTTTCTGATGTGAATAAAAATTAAATAAAATATTTAAAAGCAAGCTTTTGTTTGTAACATTTTATTTGTTTAAAAAAATAGGCTTATATTTATCATGAAAGCGTTTCCCTACTTAATTTACACATCTTTTAACGCCACATAATTTTTACAAAGAAAATATTAATGATGTAACAGATATAACTAAAAGATCTTTGAATCGTTGTAAGTTTCGGGATTAAGTTAGATTTCTGGCAAAATTCTTGGTTTGGTTTTGGGACTAGAATTAACCCAGAGGCCAGTCCAGTGAATTTGTATTTCCTTCACATTTACATGACATTTCTTATCAGTTTGGCTTTCAGTTAATAATAATTCTGGGGTTCTGTAAGTTGGTAAATATGTTCTATAAAGCTTGTAACTTGGTTTAATTGGTACACAAAAATAAAGGCAACTGATGGTAATGGAGAATTGATGGCCCAGAAGCTCTGCTTTGTGCCAGAAAGAGTTCTGCCGCTGCCTTTTCTCCATCGCCTGTCCCGGTGTCTTGACGTCAATCAATCATCGGCTGCTCAGCGAGCGAAAGAAGAATGCTTTTTTTTATGTTTTTGGCAAATAAGATTTGCGAATGGGAAATTAGCATAAAATTCGCACACCTCTGACCCGCGACCCGGTTCACGTTGACCCCGGGCGAACTTTTGGCTAATAGAGCTGACTAAGGAGCCGTGGTCCAAGAGGGGTCTGGGGGTACCGGGAGGTCCGTCTACTGACAGCCATCGATCAGCTGGACGGAGCTATATAATCCCGGGAGAAGCCATCAGTTGTCAGTCAGTTGTGAGTGCCAGCTCAGTGGCAACAAGTGAATCTATAAAATCCAGGAGAATTCAGCCAGGAACCTCTCAATCCCCAGTCAAAACCTCTCAGGAAAACTCCCCTTCTCCGCTCCACGAAAAACCCTTCATCTGCAGAATGAACGGCCTGCTTCAGCTGAGCCTGGCTCTGGTGCTCTGCGCCCTCTTGGCCCCCTCGGGCAGCCTGGGTAAGTCTCAGTCCTGTCAGTTTCCAGAACTCTTGAGATCGTTCCTCCTTGAACTTGAACTCAATTTATTTCTTTAATTGAAACAGCCGAGCGTCGCCTGGGCTATCGCCTAAGTCAGCGCTCTTCCGACCCTCAAGCCGAGGCTCGCTTCACCTCCTCGATCGCCAACAAGCTGACAGCTCTAAAGGGTACCACCTCCAGCAGCACTGCAGCGACCACCAGCGACACCACCAGCCCCACCGACACTACCTCGAGTACCACATCTCCTACGACCCCAACCTCAACAACCACCTCGGCCACCACCAGCCCAACCACAAGCCCAACCACAAGTCCCACCACCACCAGACGCTCCTTCGGTTCCGGGCTTGCCGAGGAGGATGGATCAGAGGATCTGGATGATGAGGTGGCCCGCTCCTATGCCGAGGAAGAGGATGATGACGATGATGAGGGCGCTGCTGGCAGTGATGACGAGGATGATGTCGATGACTACTACATGCTGGCCTCTGGGGCTAAGCCCCAGCAGCAGGAGGTATCTGCAGCCGTTGCCAACTCGGGGGCAGTGGTGCGACCCACGGAGATGCAGTGGCGCCAATTCCAGGCCAACCAGCGCAACCGTCGCCGCATCCAGCGCCTGCAACGGGAGCACAATCAGCGCATTCGCGGCCTGCTGCGTCGCCAGCGTCAGCAGCAGAGACGCAACCAGCAGCGCCTGCGCCGTCAGCGGCAGCAGAGCCGTCGTCGCAACTCGCAACGTCAGCGTCGCAACCGAAACCGCTCCCAGGCTCAGCGCCAGCGCCGCAGGCAGAGCTCTGCAGCCCGTCGTCGTCGCCAGCAGCAGCAGCGTCGCCGCAGGCAGCAGCAGGCGCAGCGTCGCCGCTTCTTGCGTCTCCTGCGTCGTCGTCGTGGACGTCGTGTTTAGATCCTAGATGCCGATGATGATGATGATGATGATGATTGGAAACTGATAACCGAAATAAACTGAATTTTGCACAACAACTAATTTTTTTTTTTTTTTTATTAATGTTTTACTAGGAATTTTACTCTGAATTTTGGATTCTGGGAGGAGGATGAGTTTAGAAAGCAAACGCCAAAAGCTTGGACTTCAACAGAGTTCTTGAAAAGATTAAGGAATAAGTTTTTAAGGTGTAATATGAACTTCAGGAAAGGATCTAAGCACCAAAGGGAGGTCTTATTCCTTTTAGTATTTTTATTTAAGATTATTTTCTTGAATAAAAATACTAAATGGAATAAGAACTCCCTTTTCTTGAATAAAAATACTAAAAGGAATAAGAACTATAATAATATAATAATTTCGAGGGGTTTGGTAACTAAAAGCAAGATACTCCATCTGATTTTGGGGTTTTCTTTCCAAAAGTAAAGAGTTTCTAGTCTCCGAAGGAAATATAAGACAATAGAATAGTCTTTGAAGTTGAGAGCAGGATCTCTAGAGTACCTAAAATCTCATTGGTAAAAATAATCCTAGTATTAGCTGTAAATAATAATATTAAATTGTGAATATTATTTCCTATTGAGAACTCTCTGCTCCCTGGCAACGCCAGAAGCTCTTTTACCGCAAAATTCTTGGCGGGGTCAGCGCCTCGATTGGTTCATTGACATCGCACCTCCACTTTCGCCCTTTGAAAGCAGCCCGAAAGAATCTCAGAACGAGCTGAGAGAGTCAGACTGAGAATCATGGCCAACCAAATATGAATATGCAAATGGTGGTGGCGATTCGCGAGATACACATACATATATGTTATGTATGCAAATGATCATCAATCGAAGCGATCGAACCGATCGGAGCGAAGATCGCTGGGGTTACGGGTCAGCTGCGATTATTTATGGCTTTATGCAAAGCGTTTTACAACGATGGCGAAAAAATAAAATGAAAAAGAAACAAGAAAATTGCTTTCTTGGCTGGCCCTTTCTTCGTAGGCCTAATAGAACTAGGCCCTATGGGTGCCATGATGATGATGATGATAGTGCCATCTCTCTTAATCTTATCACTCGCTCTCTGTCCCACTGATTAGTTTGTTGTAACCTTTGAGTTAAGGGCCATGTAAGTGGTTACATATAAATATGCCGGGTCTCGACCCCAGAAGTCAGTCACAGGCAGCCCAGCCATCCAAGAGAGATCCCAGATCCCAGATCCCAGATCCAGAGATTCAACACTCTTAGAAAAAACACACACAGCGTCCAGGATTAGCCAGAAGATGCATCTGATGAAGGGACTATTGATTGTCGTGTGCCTGGCGGCCTTTGCCAGCGGTGGGTTTAGCCTCTTCGACGAGTTCTTCAAGCCGCTAAGCTAAGCTAAGCTATTTTTCCTTCTTTCTTTCCCCATTTTGCAGCCAAGCCCCAGCAGAGCTTCTTGGGTCGCCAGCGGGATGAACCCGTCGCCCAGGGACGCCTGAGTGCCTCCCAGCTGACGGACATCCTCAACAGCCTGAAGGGATCCACAACTACCACCACAGTGGCTCCCACCACCACCACCGTTCCCTCCACTACCACTGTAACGTCAAGCCCCACTGGTCCCACCACCTCGACGGGAACTTCCACCAGTACCACCACCCCAACAACAACCGGCAGCACCTCCCCAACCACAACTGCCCGCGCCTATCGCCAGGCCAACAACAACGAGGTCGAGGAGGACGATGAGGATCAGGATGCAGTTGAGGAGCAGCAGCAGTTCCAGCTGGAAAACGACGACGACAATGACCAGGAGGTGCATCAGGTGGCCCGCTCGCAGGCCAACCGCCGCCGCCAGCTGAGCGCCCGCCGCCAGCGACAGAAGCTGCAGCAGCGCTACCGTCGCCGCCAGCAGAACCAGCGTCGTCGCCGCCAGCAGCAGCAGCAGAAGCGTCGCCAGCAGCAGAAGCGCCGCCAGCAGCAGCGTCGCCGCCGCCAGCAGCAGCAGAAGCGTCGCCAGCGCCGCAACCGTCGCCAGAACATGCGCCTCGTCAACCGTTTCCGCCAGAGCACCCCCAACAGGAACCGCATCATCCGTGTCCAGGGTTAGATCTGATTCCATACCCCAAATTCTTTCCCTCCATAAAACCGAATAAAGAGCAATGATTGAATAAAACAAAAGGAGTTTTAATTGGGGTCACATCCAGGGATCCAGGGGGATCTATATTTATAATCCTAGTCTTATTGGGATTACAGATATAGCTTCTGGTGTTGATATATAATCAAAGTCTATCAAAAGTCTGCTCTTGCAAAATGCGAACTTGGGAACCAATAGTTTTTTTTACAAGCTTTCTTTACCAGCTTTCTTACAAACATTTTTCTAGGATGATCTCTAAGAGTTTCCCTTACAAAATGAGAACTTGGGAACCACTAGTTTTTTTTACAAGCTTTCTTACAAACATTTTTCTATGATGATCTCTAAGAGTTTCATTCTTATAATGAAATATATTTCCAGCAATTCAAGTTAAGGTGGAAAGAATTTATAATATATAAATATTTTTGAAACATTTTCTATTAATCGATTAATGGGGGGAAGTCCCCTTGAATTTTAGAACAAAATGGTAAAAGACCTCATTTTATGGTAACTGTCTTAAGAAACTTATTCCATTCCAAAATATCTGCGTTTGGGCTTCTGTCTTAAAGTCTAAAGTGATTTTTAGTTGAGAGCACAAGTGCCAGAACTCAGCACAGAATGACTTTAAAAATATATATTTTATAAAATAAGATAAGATAAAATAGGATAAGATACTCATATAATCTCAAGAATAGTTTTAAATAAATATTTATAATGTTTAGTATAAAATACTAAACTTAATAATATTGTAAATTGTAAATATATATGATAGTGAAGGAGTTAATCTGCAAGCTAGGTTAGGGTTAGGTTATATTCAATTAAAAATCCAGCAATATTTTAAAGTTTCAAACTAAAGATACAAAAGTCTAAAAAGGCAGTCTTAACTCCGACTTGTAAAAATAATTAATTTCTAGCTAATATATGAAGTGATTTAAAATACATATAAATTAGATTTCGAACTAAAAGCACAGTTAAAGTCAAATTAAGTCAGCATGCGCTCAGCATGATCAATATCATATCCTAAAATTTTAAAACTAAACTACACTTCAACATAACGATTTAATTAGATTTTTAAAAAGCAAGATTCAATCTATTTCTGTCAAGTTTTCAAACTTCATGTTCCAGTGCCTTGGCTGCCCCAGAACCCTTTTGGCTCCTTGTAGCTCTGATCATTACTCATAAACCTGACACTATGGCAATCAATTAAAAAGAATATTCCTTAGTAATACCTTTAGATGTTGTGACTGCCATGGCGTTGGGTTCATTCAGATGCGAATTACTACTGCGAATATCGTTTAGAAAATGTCGTGTGG
The DNA here is from genome assembly GCA_008042515.1 of Drosophila truncata. Lineage (NCBI taxonomy): Eukaryota > Metazoa > Arthropoda > Insecta > Diptera > Drosophilidae > Drosophila > Drosophila truncata. The sequence goes on from VNJQ01000290.1 coordinate 192,780, forward strand.
GTCAAACTAGTTCAACGATCGGCGGAGCGGTCACCAAAATTTATGCAAAATCTTTTTTAGCGAATTTGCAAATTTGCGAAAAAGAAATGATAATGAGAACTATTCGCATTGGTTGTTGCTGCTATCCGTAACTGGAGCGTCGGGTATATAACCCCTGATGGCCGCTGGCAATATCACAGTCCACCAGCGACCTTCCCTAAGGCACAAACAGCTCCTTACAGCAGCAGCAGTCCAGCCAAAGTTTCAATTTCGGCCAAGTTTCTTCTGGAAAATCCACGATGAAGTTTATCTACGGCACTCTGCTGGTGCTGGGCACAGCGATTATTGCCCAAGCAGCTGGTGAGTTCAGAGTCAGCTCCTGGTGGCCGTATCCTCCTGGTATCCAAACTATATCATCATCCATTTCATTTTTCATTTTTCATTTTCAGTGGCTCGCTCGAACGATGAGCCCTCCGAGGATCTCGTTCAAACCAAATTCCAACTGTTCAAGCAACCCGTCCAGATCGAGGCACGCAACCTGCAGGCGTTGATGGCAATGAAGCAGCCCGCCTGCCCGCCAGTCACATCCGAGCCCGTCACCACGCCACCAAGCACCACAACCACAGGTACCACAGGGTCGTCCCCCACTACACCCACCTCAACGACTAGCACCTCCTCTCCAACCACCTCACCGACCACCTCACCCACCACCTCACCCACGGCTCGCAGTCCCTCGCCCGCAGCTCGGCTCCTGAACAACATTAACAACCAGCTGATGGACGACAACGATGATGAGGAGTACGAAGAGATGGCCGAGGAGAAGTACCTGAGGGGCCAGAACAATGAGAACGATGACGAGCAGGAGGACGATGAGGAGGAGGACAACAGTCTCGATCTGGTGGTTGCCGGCAAGCGCGCTCAATCCTCGTCCGGCTTGCGCCGACGCCCCAGCCAGGGCTCCAACGGCGATATCTCGGCCGCTGAACTGAAGCAGGAGATTGAGCTCCGCCGCCAGAAGGACTTGAACGATCAGCTCCGCAGGCAGTTGAACAGCGTCCGCAGGGCTTCCAGGCGTAACCGTCGTCGTGCTGCCGCTGGCCGTCGCCGTCAGCGCCGCCGCAGCCAGCAGAGGCGCCGCCGCGTCCTTAACCGCTCCCGCAGGACCCGTGTCCGTCAGAGCCAGCGCCACCGCAACGCCCGCCGTCGCCTGCGCCGCAACAACCGACTCACCCGCATGCGTCTCCGTCAGCGTCGCCGTCGCCGTCGCAACTAGAAACCCAGTGACCTGTGACCCTTGACCAGCTCGAACATTGATTTGATCTGTATCCGAATGTAGAAACCCAATAAAGTGAATATCCGAAAAAAAAACAGATACTGTCTACTCTTTACTTTGTAGCTTCCAGGTTTTCCTTCCCATCGAACACATAATAATCATAACAAGAAAGGAAGCTAACTTCGGCTCACCGAAGTTTATATACCCTTGCAGATTACAATTGCGCTATGTAATTAAAAACGAAATTCTAAGATAACTTTAAATGGCCTAATCTCAAATTTGATGAAAATATGTTGAGAAACAACCGAGTTATGATTTTTTCTTCTATTTCGCAGATGTTCCTATGGCAGCTATAGGATATAGTCGTCCGATTTTCATGAAATTTAAATCAAAACTCTGGAATAATATTAAGTGGCCAAATCTAAAGTTTGATAAAAATATGTTGAGAAACAGCGAAGTTATGATTTTTTAAATATTTAAAATATTTTTTTTTTAACACATTTTTTGGAATTTAAACGGTTTTCAGAAGCTTAAAATTAAGTGAAGTAGTCATTTCCGACCCCATAAATCATATATATTCTTGATCAGCATCAAAAGGGGATTCTTTTTAGCTAAGAAAAAATGGAACACCATTTTTTCAAATTTTTCAAAATTTTATAAGGGGTAACATCATAAAAATTATCAAAAATAAAAAAAAAAATGAAATTTAAAAAAAATGGAAAACCTAAGATACAGATTTTAAAAGCTAATAAAAACTAGCACAAAACTGTTTTCCGATTGAAAATTAATGCATTTTTGGCTTAGTTACTAGCGATTTTCATGGCAATAAATAACGTTAATTTAATAAAAAAGTATATATTTAAAATATATTATTTTTAATTTTAATGGTTTTCAGAAGCTTAAAATTAAGTGAAGTAGTCGTTTCCGACCCCATAAATCGTATATATTCTTGATCAGCATCAATAGGAGATTCTATTTAGCCAAGAAAAAAAGAAACAAATTTTTTTCAAATTTTTCAAAATTTTATAAGGGGTAACATCATAAAAATTGTCAAAAATAAAAAAAATGAAATTAAAAAAAAATGGAAAACTTAAGATACAGATTTTATAAGCTAATAAAAACTAGCACAACACTGTTTTCCGATTGAAAATTAATTTTTATTTTCATAATTTAATTTTTAATATCATAAATATTATTATTAAAATAATATCTTAAAATAATTCCACTTGAAGAGTATCGGATATATATTTTCCTTATACAAAGTTTGTGGATCTTTATTCCCTTGCTTGGTATTATATTTTTTTATAATAAGAATTAAAAAGAATTAATTTTTGATCAGCATTTTTAGATCAGCATCAACAGCCGTGTCGATCTAGCCTTGTAAATTTATTCTTAATAATTGCATTGCAATCTTCAAGGGTATACAAACTTTAGTGTGTCGTAGTTAGCTTCCATTCTGATTATATAAAGTTTCAGGCATAGTTTTGGGTATTAAAAACCATTTTAATCATATTTAAAATATTCAGGCAAAAAGCCACATTATTCAACCCCATAAAGTATATTATAGATATCCTTCTACCATCAACGATCCGTATAAAAAAGGTCTCCTCCTTGATTTTTTATTAACAAATTATTACTTACTATATAAATACTAATATTATTATTCTTATTTATTATGATCTTTGTGCTAATTTCTTGTAATTTGTTCATTATTATTATTAGATTATTATTATAATTATTTTATTTTATTTACTTTTATTATTTTATTATTATTTATTTATGATTTTATTATAAGAGTTGTAATATTAGGTCATAGCCTATTTATTTGGTAAACAAAGGAAAGCAATTCGTCTTGAATGACTATAATTCATGTTTGAATTCCTAAAAAAAATCGAGAACAAGTTGAGGCCACTTTCACAGGCTGCTCGCCTTTGACCCCTCGATGCCTCGATTGCAATTAGAAATCAATTTCAGAGCCCCCGATTTTCACTTTTTTGCTTAACAAGTAAGCCGTGGTTAGCTTCCCTCTTCAGCACTCAGCTTAGAAAGCCGCCATAGAAAATTTCAAATGAAAAGAGAAAAAAAAAAACCAACCAGAAGCCCAAAATCTGAAACCCCAAAAACCTAAACCCAGCCGAAACCCAGAGGCTGGACCCAAAGGCGTTCCGCTTAACCGAATGCTGCCCGTTGGATGATCGGCAGAACGCGGCGACGCTTGGTTGCTCGGTTGACGGACGACGATGACGGCGAAGAATATAATGTGATATGCGAATATAGCTGCCAGCGATCGGCGATCAATTGAATGTCGATTGTGTGTACATAGCATTACCGTTGCTCGGGCACTTGGAGATCATTTGCATTTCACTCGATCTTTCTTTCGGCCTATAAAAGCCCTGTCGCTGCCCCGATAATGTATCAGAGCCTGATTGTCCAGCCAGCGGCGAGCAGCAAAGCCACGAGCGATTTTGGTCCACCCCGAAAAGTTCTCCTCGCCGAGTAGTTTCCAAGTTGAACCAAAAACAAAAAACTCCTTTCTAAAAAAAAAACCCCAAAAAAAAGGGAACCATGAAACTGTTTGTGTTCGCTGTGCTATTATCCTGCTGCCTGGCAGCCCAAGCAGCTCCGGAAAAGAAGCTGTTGGCCCGTTCTCGCAACGTTGAGGTTGGACAGGAGCAGGATGCCAAGCTGGGCATGGCAGCAGCAGCAGGAGGAGCATCCTCATCGGCCTCGGGAGCATCGGCAGCTGGTGTGGCAACCAGTGGAGCCCAGGGAGCTAAGGATCCATCGAGTGGCAGGCTTTTCCTCAAGAAATTCCTTACATTCAAGAATCTGTTCAGCAGCAACAACCAGCCGGTGATACCGATCATTATCACGGGAGCGGGCACAGGCACAAGCACCGCAGCATCGCCAACTTCCCCCACCGTGACGGTGACTTCGACGGGCACAATTCCCACGGCCACGGGCACCGTTACCACCTCACCAACCTCACCTAGCGCCACCACCACCGGTACAGGTAGGTTCACCGTTCGCAAGAGCTATGGCGATGACGAGACACAAGACAAGGACCAGGATCAGGATCAGGATCAAGAGCAAGATCAGGAACAGGATCAGGATCAGAACGAAGACCTACAGCAGCCCGCCCAGGCCTATCCCGCCGATCTGATGGATGAGCAAGCCCTGCAGGCTGCTCTAGCTGCCGGCGCCCAGGAGTACGAGGTGGTCACCCAGCCAGAGATCCAGGGCACTGGCCAGAGCAAGGCCACCCAGAGCAGTCACATTAGTCTGCGCCGCAAGGGTGCACGCCGCGGTCAGGTGATCAGTGTACGCATTCCTCCCCGGTATCGTCGCTACTTCAAGAATGGCCAAAAGGTGATGCTCAACACTGGCAGTCGTCCGGTGAGCAAGCGTCGTGTTGTCCGTAAGCGGGTCCAAAACAAGAGGATCAACAATAACAACAACAAGGGAAACAAGAACATGAACCGTCGTCGCGTTGGTGGCAAGAAGAATCGCAAGAATCGCAACAAGAACCGTCGTCGCATCACCGCCGTCTAAGAGAGAGAGAGGAAGGACAAGGAAGGACCTGGAATCGGCCATCCAAGCTGAGTCCCAGAGCCCCAACTTCCGGCAGCAGCAGCAACATCATTTTTTTTTTCTAATTTATTGTAGTTTAACTAACGAAACATTTATGTCACACTTCCTGTGGCAAGTCACTTAATAAATCAAGTCTTTTCAAAAGTAATTTTATTAGTTTTTTAAATTATTTACATAAGCCTAAGAAGAAGCTCCTGAAAGCGGAGTACTTTTTGGGTGAGGTTGGTGGATAAAGCTGAATTTCTTAGGAGAAAAGAACGAATCTCTTAGAAACAGAGAGAATTTTTTCATAGAATTAAAAATACTTTTTAAAAAAATAAGGTTAAATATAAATAATTTTAATAAATATTGAAAATGTGGCATAGATTTTATATACAAGTTTATTAAACTAAAACTTTATCAAAGGTTATAGTTAAAGGAACTTGGGAATGACATTTATAAGTCTTTTGGGTTCCTTCAAGCCTTTTATTTGCTAAAAATAAAACCAATAAATATTTAAATATTATTTATAAATATTCTATATATTAAATTAAGCATAAATTACATACCTGGCGACCCCCTTAAAATCAAAATGAAATCTAGGAACTACCCAACCACCATTCACCACGATCATTGATCCCCCCACAAGAACTTTATTATTATTATTTTGTATACACTTTTTTTCTTTTTTTTTTTGGTTATTCTTTTAATTTCTTTGTGGGCATAGAACCCCTTAGTGAAACAATTGTGCTTCGAGTGCGTACTTGACCCACATTCCAGATTTTTGCCCAAGAGATCACCAAGATCAGATCGTGACGAATGATGGGGCATATTTTTGTATTTTTCGTATTTAAGCCAGAGTTTTGCCTAAGGCAGAAGGCAAACATGGATGGACTGCGCTGGTTAATGCTGCTGATCGTGTCCGCTATCTGGCTACACTCGATCCCCGAGATCTCGGCCAGAGGCTGTGGCTCCAGGCTGCGAATGCGCTCCACAGAGCCGCAGATTGATCTCAGTAAGCTGAGTCCAGGGCAGCTGCAGAAACTAACCCAGCAGTTGGCCAACTTGCAGGGCAAAGACACAGAGGAAGAAGCTGATGAAGAGGAGGAGGAACAGGAGCAGGATCAAGATGCTGAGCTGGAGGATTCAACAGACGATGCAGACAGGGGCATTAGTCGTCCCTGGAATAGAGTTCAGCGCATTATACGACGACAGTTGGTGAAGATACCCAAGCGATATTTGCGTAAAATACTCCGACAGTTTGGATTGGCTAGAAGTCTAGATAATATTCCTCAAGCCGAGCTAAGGGAATACTATTTGATACCTTTGGAGTGATATAAATCTATGAAAGTAATAAAGAAAGTTGAGTAAAGAAAGTTATAGAGTTTCTCTGCCTTCTGGCATACTTTTGGGCACCATTCTATATCTCTTCACCGATCGGATCATGGAGGAGCTTTGTTGGAATCTTATCTGCAAGCTTTTTGGGGAACAGCTGTTCTACGGAGCGATAACTTCCGCAAACGGAACACACCACCAGCCAGCAAACCTCATTCTAGCAGGAAACAAACTCGAAACAACAGCAGAATGTCGACGGGATTATTGGCTGGGAAAGTGGCCTTGGTGACAGGTGGGTGAACAGTGAACGTAAAGTAACGTGACGCAGTGTCTAATTACTCCCCATTTCAGGCGCCGGCTCTGGCATTGGGCGTGCCACCTGCCGTCTGTTGGCTCGCGATGGAGCCAAGGTGATTGCCGCGGATCGCAACCTGCAGGCAGCCCAGCAAACTGCCCAGGAATTGGGTTCTGATCGTTCCGCTGCCCTCGAAGTGGACGTTTCCTCGGCGAAAAGTGTCCAAGGTGCTGTGGCCGAGGCACTGAAAGCCTTCCAGGTGGCCCCCAGCATTGTGGTGAACTCTGCCGGCATCACGCGCGATGGCTACCTGCTGAAGATGCCCGAGCGGGACTACGACGATGTGTATGCCGTGAACCTGAAGGGCACCTTTCTGGTCACTCAGGCCTTTGCCAAGGCCATGATCGAGGGCAAATTGAGCGGCGGCGGCAGCATTGTGAACCTCTCCAGCATTGTGGCCAAGATGAACAACATTGGGCAGGCCAATTATGCGGCCACCAAGGCCGGTGTCATGTCTTTCACCGAGGTGGCCTCCAAGGAGTTTGGCAAATTCGGCATTCGTGTTAACTGCATCCTGCCGGGCTACATAGACACGCCGATGGTGGCCGTGGTGCCGGATGCCATCAAGCAGCAGGTGGTGCAGCGTTGCCCGCTGGGCCGTTTGGGTCAGCCGGAGGAGATAGCCGAGGTCATCGCCTTCCTGGCCTCCCCCCAGTCGTCGTATGTGAATGGAGCCGCCATTGAGGTTACCGGTGGCCTCAAGTAGGCGTGTCCCAAGAGGAGCCAGAAAATTGCATTTACTTGTCAAGCCATAATAGTGAATTATTTTCTTTTTTTTTTCGTTGTTCTTAATTATATCAATTTGTGTATATTGTGCAGCCCTAAGTAGTGTCTACCATCTGTGGGTTGAATATATATAATCTGGGAGGGTAACACCTGTTAATTATTCTCGCTAATCAGAATACTTATCGCTTTTGTGGTCATTATCAGCGATCAAGCTCATCAGCGACATCTACAGGCGATCGTAAGAAGCAAGCAAAGAGCTTTTAGGTCTATCGATAATTATCGATTTAAATTAAGTTATCAGGGAATTTTCGATTACTGTTAAAAACAGAATTAAATCTAATTAAAAGAGGGAGTTATTGCATAATTATGTTATTGCATAATTAAAAAGTATTGGTTATGACATAAATGAGATCTTGTGACATAATTTCAAAGAGTATGCCTGAAAGTATGCCATAAGTAGAGTATACAAGATACAAAAAGTATGCCTAAAGATTACCTCAAGCCAAGAAGCTACTCTAAAAAATTAGGAAATAGATTGTAAATAGTTATTAGATAATTTTTTGCCTTAATTTGATCTTTTTTTATATAAACCTACCCAAATAAAGACCTAACCCTTGATTATCGATAACCAGGCTGAACCTTAGTACTTTCTATATCCAGTAAATTGGCTCTGCCTCTCCTCTCGACCATTTTCCCTGCCCAACCATTTTCAATGGACCGCAAAAGGAGCATCGAAGTGGGAAATGGAATGCGTGACACGGCTTGTTGTGGTCAAGGGAGGGAAGGGGTATTGGGTGTTGGTGCCAGGACCCACCGAAATGTACAATATTAATATATTTCACAATTCCCCAGCTGCTAATTAACTCAGTCGCACACACACACACACACACACAGACTTACACTCGGGGAGATATATGCATGTCAACCGCCACACATATGTTTGTGGAAAGCGGGGAAAATGGGGTGGCTTTTCCAACTCTGCGGTCGTGCGCGCAATTTAAATAATGAAGACATTTTATTAATTCAAGAAATTCAACTCGCCACGCACACAAAAGCAAACAAGCTGGCACACATCGGCCAGCAATTACAATGGAGACCCGGCATTAGGCAACCTCTGAACCACGAACCTCCGCACAGAACCTGCCGCATAGAACTTGCCAGGCATTTCGGGGTTAGGGGTGGTCCACCCCCAAAGCTGCTGGCTGGTGCGTTTCCCATTTCCTCGCTTCCCATTTTCCCCCAGTTTCTGCTTCCCGAATGCCACTTGCCGCCACCCCGACTGGTTTTTAGTGCATAGTGAAAAACAAAACATTTGCTAATCATATGAAGCGACCCTGAGCTAAAACACTGAGAGAAAAAACAGGGATTATAAGAGGATCACTTGAATGTGTCATTTATGATGAGCCATTTAATAGGAGGTTATGAATTCCAAGCTCTTTTTATGGGAAATATTTATGATTTTAGCTTTTAACTCTGGTTTATTTATTGTAAGACTTTTGAATCTCAACTGCTGCTGGGGGAAATATATATTATGTGAAATATCTAACGCTGCCTTAGGTAGTATCATGTTTATTTTATTGTTTATTGTTTATTTTCATATTTTATATTTTTTTTTCGATATTAAAATCGGTGAATATTTAATAATTTTATTACATATTTTGATTTAATTATTTTGATTTTGATTTAGCTTATTTTGAAATATTTCTCAGTTAAGAAATATACCAAAATATACCCAAATATACCAAAATATACCCAAAATATACCAGAATATACGAAAATATACCAGCATATACCAAAATATACCCAAGTATACACCAAAATATACCAAAATATACCAAGAATATACCAAGAATATACCAAAGTAAACCCAAATATACCAAAATATACCCAAATATACCAAAATATACCCAAAATATACCGGAATATACCAAAATATACCCAAATATACCCAAGTATACACCAAAATATACCAGAATATACTAAAATATACCCAAATATACCAAAATTTATTCGAAAATAACTTTAACTTTATCAATGTAAATAAACTCAGAAGAAATATGTGCTTAGGTTCTTTAAAAAATGCGTCGTTTGTCAATGATCATGCTCAATAATTTCTAATATTTTTTAATTTAATTTTTAAAAACTTATAATTTTGCCATAATAATATCATTGAATTTACTTCAATTTCAAAGACACTCTTGTTCTCTCAGTGTTCTCAAAGTCCACCTTTCTCTGTCGCTCCTTGTAGCAATTAACAACGCACTGCGACACAAGCGGCGACGACAAGCCAACACTTGAGCCATAAACCAGCCCAACACGACCCCGGAACGACCCCTAAAAAGCCGAACACACCGAGAATCCGAATCCAAACCCCAACTCCACAAAACAGCCCGGACAACCCGGAAACCCGGAAAACCAGCACCCCCGAAACCGAGCAGCGCTTTGGCACTTGCCATATCTCATGTTAATGAAATCGTAACTCTTCGTGCGCCTCGTGTCCGTTTTTTGTGCCCATCTAAAGGATAAAGGCGAGAGTCAAAAAAAAAAAAAAAGAAGGAGCCCTGGGATCTCGAAAGGATGTTGGATCACATAGCCTGGTGATTAACGCGCCGGGAAAACTCCGCACGACTTCCCGGACAATGGAAATGTGGATACGTGGATTCCTGGCGACGTGAGGGATTCCCCCTTTTCCCGGAAAAGATGCCACAAAGCTTGGCCAGTTGTCGCCAGTTATCATTGGTTTTTTGAAAGAGATTCCTTTCTTAACTTTTATAATATTAAAAAAAAAACGAAGAAAGGCAGCCGAGGTTTAGGATCATGAAATACAACTGGAAATCAATCTTAACTAAGCTAAAAATTCATAAATTTAAAATTGGAATGTATTTCCGTGCTAGTTTTTGTTAGGTTATTAAATTAGAAAAATTTAATTTAATATTTTAAGGTTTAATATTCAATTAACATTAATTAATTTTTCACAATTTCGTAAATAAGCTCTTAAGAAATCTTTAAAAATTTATTTATCTAAAAAGTTTGTTGACACTGAATTTCTATGCAAATTCTTATTTAAAATATACAATTTCCTTATGAGGAAATGAATCAGTTTTTCCCCTAAATATCTGCAACTTTTTAAATAATTATTTTCCAGCTTACTTTTGGTAATTATCATAGTTCCAATTAATTATTCTTCCTGGCCTTTACTTTCTCCATTTTAATGAAACAAAAAAAAAAATGCTAATTAACACACCGTCGACCGCAATTGCAACTTCTTTCTTTCCTCTGGCCAAGTGCACGTATGTTCCAATCCGCCCACTCGAATAAATACCCCACCCATCCCCTCCAGACACACACTCACACACACACACACTCACTTACTCAGAAGCCTGGCTACCCCCTGCGGGCCACGTGTGACAGCGAGGGTCGTTCGGTGACAAAGGGCAACTAATTTAGTTTAATGGGCGTCGTGCGCGACTTTGTTGCCCACAGCCACAGAATTTCTTGCGGCCAACACTTGCCTCAAGGGGAAGGAAGGAAGGGGGCGGATCGCAAAAGGGGGCTAAAAATGGGAGGGATTGGGGGTTGGGGGTTGGGGGTGACTCTGGCTATACGCACTCTCATTAAGCATTTTTAGTCGAGCTTAGCGAGCCGTTTGTTTGCATTGTCAACTCTGCAACTTGGCTCAAGGGCACTGAGAGGAAAAATAAAAAATATAGAAAATTATATTTTCCTTTTTAAGCATTTATAATTTATAACTCTACTAATTTTAAACATTTTTTATATACTTACAAAGCAGTCGAAGAGTTATTTCGGAACCTATATTATCATATATCATTTATATCCCCGAATAACATTAACAGGTTTTTCGGTTAAATTGTTTTGTTTTAGAAGAAGCTTTTAAGGACTTTTAATAAAGTATATAATATAAATTTTTAACTGCAACAGCTCTTAAATTTTATATACATATTAAAACAAACATTTTAGTGATTAAAATATTTTTCTAACAGTGCTGACAGTTGGAGAGTTCGAGTTCTGCACTCTCAACCCCCAAACTCCAGCTGGCCATAAATTAACACACATGACTAGCGGTGGTGGACCACCGACACGACCAAAGTGCTGGAACATTTTCATTTCACTTTTGTTTGTTTGATTTTTGGCTTTTTGCAGTTAGCTGACAGTTGGCCGGGAAACTGGGAACTCCGGGAACCCCGGGAACCCCGAGAACCCCTAAAAACCCGACGGCGACCTGGCCAAATTAAAAATGTTTCGCTCCCCTTATTTGTCTTTCGTCTTTGATGTCCGAAACTCACTCGCTTCTTTCAATACAATTTTTTTGTTTTTTGTTTTTAATATTTATTTTTATTTTTATTCAGTTTTTTGTTGTTTTTGTGTTTAACTTTGTGGGGGTGTGTGTGTGTGTTTTCGCTGCTTATTTGTTTTAATCATTTGCATTTTGTATACAGAAAACATTTATTCGTCTCGGGCTTAAATGCTGAAACTAATAAAATGTTCACAGCTAATAAATATAGCAAGATTAAAAAAAAAAATGTGGGAGGGTGGGCACATTTCACACACAGAGGGGGAGTAGGGACTGGTTTTCTTATATGAAATACGTTCGTTTATCAAAATATAATGCTTAGGGCTATGAAAAAAAATTGTATGTATGTATATAGCTATGTCTATGTATGCTCTATATATATTAAATATGCATGTGTATCTTTAGTTGGGCTATAACTAGGATAATTAGACCGTTATACACTTAGAAGTACACTTAGCACAATTGAACTGACAAATTGAATATATTTCTCCTACGGCTTTTTTTGTTTGCTTTTTTTTGTTCTGTTGTTCTTTTATAATATATATATTATAATATATATATTTCATAATATATTTCTTAGCTGGCTTTGAGATGTGTGTGTGGGCGTTTTTTCATAAGTTAAGGCGACTGTCAAAGATCTAGCTTCTATATATTTTTTTTATTTAGCTTACAACTCCACCATCCACTATCCGGGCGAGAGAAAATAATGCTATATATAATAATAATAATGCAGAAGAGTAGGACTTAATACTATCAGGTACTTTGGCATTTCGTTTGCTTAAAATAATAATAATCATTCGACCGAATGTTCATGCTGTATACATAGAATTTTGTTTTTTAACATTTAGCCATTTAGCTTTAACATTTAGCATGTATACATAAATGATTTCAATTGTTTTTTATTTATATTTCTTGTAGTTTTCAAGGGCGGCAAAGGTGGGGGGAAGAGGGAATAAAATGGGAGTTTAAATAAATTCAAATTAATATAGAAAGTAGAGGTGGAGAACTATCGATAGTTTTATCGGCATCGATAGTGATCTAGTGCTCTTCTCCCTGAAATCGTCTGAAAAATAAGATAATACGTAATTTTTAACACTAAACATTCCTTTTTCAAAAAGCGCTCCATATTTTAATAGATTCTATTAGTTTTATCTTATTTTTCAGACGATTTTAGGGAAAACAACACTAGATCACTATCGATGCCGATAAAACTATCGACTATCCACCTCTAAAAGAAAGTATAATAGGTAAAAGAGAAATCCTTCTCACAGAACAAGTTCAAAACTGTTCTTTGGGTTTGCCGGGAGACCGCCTTGAGAAACTCCATCCTAACTGGAGGTTAAATCACCAGTGAATCCTACTGCTTTAAGGCGTTTACTTAGCAAGCAGCCCTATTTAAACCCTATGTCTGTATGTATATATATTTCTTGTAAATGCTTAACCCTCTCATTCTCATTCTTTGAAGCTTAGTCTCTCTCTAGATCGCACCTGCGATTGGCCTACGCTCTAAGATCCCTAAAATACGACTTAAAAACAAACAAAAAAAAAAGACAAAAAAAATCCTGGTAAAGCTAGAGACTAAGGCAGGGATGCCCTGCTCTACGATGAATATTGAAATTGAAATCGTTGCTAATGTTATGTGAGCTAAGTCCTTAAAATCCTTAAAAGCCTAGGCGATTCGAATTCGATTTTTGGTAGCTGAAAGATAATGCCACCAGCGGCAGGCACTCATAGCATCCGCCCCCCTCCTGGCCTTTTCCTTTCCTTTGAGATCAGTCTTAGAGTGGCCTTCAGGGGGGGGTCACAGAGTTACCGCGACGGCTGGCGGCTGCCTTCTCCTCCTCCTCCTCCTTAGACGGCAGTGGGCGGCGGCAGCAGCGAGGAGTTGGAGGACCTCAGGTAGGGATTGCCATAGATGGCACTGTACCGGGGATCCACACTCAAAGCCATAGAGCTAGGCACCACCACATGAGTGGTGGTGGCAGTGGTGGTGCTCTGATTCGAGCAGCTGCCATTCGGCGAGGAACTCACCACCGAGGCCGTGGTGGACTGGAGGCTGGGCAGGCCATTGTCCTGCCTGATCTCCCGGGAACCAATGATGCTGCCGGTGAGGCTGCCGCCGCTGCTGTTGGTGAGGAAAGTCATTGGCAGGGTCTGCGTATTCGGTGGCTGCTGATTGTGATGGTGCTGATGCTGGCCCTGCTGCTGCTGCTGCTGCTGCTGCAACTGCAGCTGATTCTGGTGATTATTCTGCAGAATGGTGGAACTGCCATTGGATTTGGTCGAACAGGTGGTCAGATACTGAGGCGGGGGACTGTAGTGGGTGCTGTAGTCGCCATAGGGCACATAGCCGCCGGATATGTCCACCTTGAGGTCACTGTAGTTGGAGGTGCGATCGCCGGGCTCCAGCTTGCAGCTCACCCCACCGTTCTTGGTGATCTGATGCTCACTGATGACATCCGCCTGCGGCAATTTCGTGCTCCGCCGGCACTTGATGTAAACCACAATCAGGATGGTAAGGACAAGCAGGAAGGCCACCACCGAAATGCCACCCACAATGGTCATGAGCAGGGAAACGCTTTCTGTAAAGGAAATAGGAAAATAGAGGAAAAAACGGGGGGGTTGGTGAGTAAAAAGAAAATAAAGAATAATAAGTACCCCCCTTAACCCTATTCTTATAAAGAATTATACTCACTTTTGGCCTGCAGTTGTATCTCCGCCACATCGTTGCCATAATCATTGACCACCGTACAGTTGTACTTGCCATAGTGATACGCCTGGCTATCTCGTATAATCAGGGTGCTCTTCACGCCCCCCGGCACGGCATCCACCAGTATAGAATAGTCATGGCCGGATTCCGAGCTAATCTCCTGTCCATTGAAGGTCCAGGAGACATGCCTTGCTCGCGGCACACTGCTGGCAAAGCACTCAATCCTGGCTGTGTCGCCCACCAAACCGTATTGTGATCTCTGAGAGCTAATCGCTGGTGATCCCTTCAGGTACACATAAGCATCCGCCGATATTTCTGCATAGCCTGGCACATTGGCCTTGCAGTAATACCTTCCTGCAGTCTCATTGCTCACGCTGAAGGTAAGATTGGTGCTGGTTCCCACCACTCGATCGCTGGGATGCTGAATCCATACAATCTCTGGCTGGGGATTGCTGTCCACCTCGCAGCTGAGGGAGACCACGCTGCCAATGTCCGCCTCCATGGATTGGGGACGCTGCCGGAAGCTGGGGGCATCTGTAGAAGAGAGATTTTATTAAAAGGAAAAATTATAGTTGATATTTTAATATGAAAACTGTATATTATATATATTATAGTAAATGTGAAATATTAGCAAAGCAAGCAAGTCTACTCACAGCTTATGTCCAGAGTTTCGCTGTCCTCACTTTTGCCCACGGAATTCTGTACTTCGCACTTGACAATTGCATCATGGAACTTGCGCGTCACATTACGTATTACCTTTAAAAAAAAAAAATACAAGGAGATAAATTAAATACATAAATAAAATACATTTTTTTAAAAAAAGAGAGGCAGCCAATGGAGCTGGGCTCGGTTAATTGTGGGAACGTTAGGCCTTTCCGGTGGCAAACCAGTTGGCGGTTCCAATAATTGCCAGCATTATACAAGAGCATTTTCCTTGCAATAGTTGCTCTAATTATGCGGCAAGTGGAATGCCAACCAGTTCCAAGAGAGGGGTAACAGGAATGGGAATGGGAAACTTGAACGGGATCGGGATCGAGACTACGAGGAGCGCCACTTACCATCTCTGTCTTCTGGCCGCCAATGATCGGTTCGTCGTTGATGAACCAGCGGTACCGGACATCGCTGGGATTCGCATCGGCCCGGCATTCGAGTCGCACCTGAGAGTGCTCTACGATCCGTGAGCTGGGAGCTCCCAGGGGAGATGAGATACCGGCGGTATTAGCAGCACCTGGCAGGGATCCCATCACATTAACCTTAACCTTGGGCGCATATTTCACCTGTAAGAAAGAAGGTTTAAAAAATATTAAACTAGGATTTTAAGCATCAATATATATAGTTAGCTATGCAGCAAGGACCCTTTTGTACCATCATCCCATCTGGGGAATCCCCACACTCACTCACTCAACTCGAGGACTCGTCGCCTTCTTGGCCTGACATCTTCGTCAGGGATTTGTCAGCGCCGCAGGACACGTGACTCTGGACCAAACTCCAAGCCCATACTCATGCCCATACCCTTGCCCATCTCCATTCCTGTCCTGTCCATCTCCATCTCTACCGGACGAAGCCAATGACAAGTGGGCTGAGGTCAGGTCATTGTTGGCCGGCTCCTCGATTTCACACCCAAAGCCTGGTGCTCCCCTTTATGTCTGGGCATGAATTAGCCCGTCAGTGTCGGTGCCATGTCCGGCACAAAAGCCCATTCAAAAAATACTATCCCCCCCCCTCACCCAGCAGGCTGCATAAGGGGTTTCCCCCTCTTGTTTTTGAATGGGCTTCCGCATCGTCCTGGCATCACGTAAAATTGATAGCAGGCTCTCTCTCTCTCTACCTTCTTTCTCATTCTATAGATAAGTTGCAACACTGAGAGAAACCCATTTAAGAAAAAGCTTTTTAAGTCTATCAGGTAATTCAGGTTTTTCCCCCAGTGTCGTGAGCTGTCAAAGGTAGATGGGAAGGACGGGAGGAACTCACCTCGACACGTATCCTTGCCGAGCGGTAGGTGCGGTCCGCCGTATTCTGCGCCTGGCACGTAAAATTCGTGTTGTGGTGCTCCTTTTTGGGGGTCAACCGGAGTACAGACTTGGCGGTGTAACGCCGCAGATCGGGCAGCGGTATCACCGAGTATTCGATGTTATCCGTTAGCACGTTGCCCAGGCCATCGATCCAGGTAATCTATGGTTAGAGAGGTGAAGGATAAAGGTAGTTAGCTTTGGGGGTAAACAAAAGTCAACAAGTTTTACAGAGAGGCAGAGTTTTATATTATATTAAATTATATTATATTATATTATATTATATTATATTATATTACATTATATTATATTATTTTATATTATATTATATTATATCATATTATATTACATTATATTATATTATATTATATCATATTTTATTACATTATATTATATTATATTATTCAAGGACTCTCACTCACCTCAGCAGCTGGCTTGCCACCCACCGAAACGCATTCAATCTCCACCTTACGATCCTCGGTGGCATAAATCACATCACCCTGAGTGATCTTTGGGGATTCCGGCGGCACAAGCACCGTCAGGCCGGCAAAGGTGGAACGTATGGCTGGCTGACCCTCGGGACCGGGACTCACTTGACACTGGTATCTGGCATCATCGTCCAGCATTACCGGATATATGTCCAGGGAGTAGTCACCCTCCTCATCGCTGCCCACCATGGCATAGCGCTCGAAGCCACTCAAATCCCTGGAGGTGCCCAGTCCAAAGTCATCCTTGGTCCATTGCAGTGTTCCCTGTTTATTGATCACCCGACAGGGCAGTGTCACCCTGGCACCCACCACTGCGGTCTGATCCTGTGGCTCCATGGCAAAGCGTTGATTTTGATAGCTTGTATAGGGCGAGGTCCTGGCCAGCCCGAAGAGCGAAGCGGCCAGCAGCAGCAGGAGCCACGGCAAGGAGACGGGTTCCCCGCGTACTGTGAACATGGTGTCTGGAATTTGAAGATATTTATGAATATTTTATAATTTAATAGAATAAATATTAGAAATAATATTAATAATAATATTAGAAAGATATTTCTGATATTTGTGAACTCAATTTATAATACGGAACAAATCGCATTTGGTCCCTGAACTCGTTGCATTAATAAAGTGACCGGCTGCGACTTGAAAAAACCCCTAACCGGCCTTGAAATAAAAGGCGCCAAAAATAAAAAATAATAATATAAAATAAGTGCCACAAAGTGTCTTTTCTTCGTGTTCACATATGTATCTATTTATTTACTGGCTGTGCTTTTATGCGCTTTGCCTGGCTTTTGTTGCGTTTTTTCTGTTTATTTTTTTTGTCGGTTATTTCTGTTTATTTTTTATATAGCGTTTTGTTGTACAAATCTTTCAAGGAAGGCGGCTCTGGCGCTGGTGGAGGGAGCAACAATTGCCTCAGGGTCTTATTACTTATTATTGTTCGTTTATTGTTCAGCGTCTTTATGTTTTCTGTGTGTTTTCTGTTGGCGCGCGTGTTTCCAAATGTTTCTTTTATTTTATTTTCATTTTATTTGGTTTAATTCATGTTTTCCAAGTGCAGACAGCTCGCTGTTTTGTACGTGAGCCCCCCGAACGAATTACATTCAAATTAGTCAAAGGAAAAAGGGTGGAACCCCTTGGAACCTCATGGAAAATTACAGAAAAAATGCTTAAGTTGGAGTTTACTTTTCAGGAAAGTCTACTTGAAATATATTTACTTAAACCATCTAAATTTCTACTAATTTATAAATATATATATTATATATTTCTTTACGTATTTATTTATTTATATAATTCTGTAATTTCCTTTTAAATAAATTTATATTCAATACAATTCTCTCTCTCTCTTTCTGGAGTTCAATGGAGATTCGCCTAATAAATTGCAGCTAGCATATAGCAGGCACAATCTGAACCAATCAAGAACCACTACGAGTACTAAACTACACTCTCCCTTTTCCGTTTTTCCAGGCATTTCCACCATCTAGCCATCATCCATCTAGCCACATTTTCCCCAGGTCTTTGCCCAGTTTAACTGTGCAGGTGCGCGGCTGCCTTGGAATTTTCTCACGCATTTTTTTTTTACTCTGGCTGTTGGGCAAGTATTTTACTATTTCTGTATATTCTGTGGGGTTTGGGTTTAGGTTTAGGTTTGGGTTTAGGGTTTTCTACTTTACCCCTCTCCTCCGCCTCTCCTATTTTTTTTGTGGTCCGCTTCCGTCTGTCTAATTTCGTTTTCTTGTAGTTCGTCGCTATTATTTGTTTTTATTGCTTTTATACGGAAATTGGCGCCTCACTCACACACGCAGGCACAAATTAAACGAAATTATAACACAAAATGAAATAATACTAGAGAAATCCCTCGAAAATAAACCAAAAAAAAAAAACAAAATCTGAAATAACCCCAAAAAAGATGCAAGCGGAGGCAAAAGATTAGCGAGCTTCCGTTCAAAAATCGGAAGGGTTCAAAATGAGAAAATTACTCAAAAAAAAAAAAAAAAAACAGAAAGAAAAAGAGAAAAATATATAATTTAGAGATGAATCCAAATACCGAAATCCGAAATCTGGGAGAAACTGCTGCGTTTGCTAAGCTAATTAAAACCGACTTTAGACACGCTCACACAGAGAGTCTGGTCTTTATGGGCGATAAAGATTCGGTTTCATCGGTTTTAAGATTTCGGTTTTCAAGAAAAAAACAAAAAAGGAAAAATATAAAAAGGAGGAGAAGAGTTAAAGCCAGAAGAAATGTCTGAAACCATTCTAAAATGCAGTTACTAGCCTTGACTTTTACTTTCTTAATTGTTAAAATATAATAAAAAATATTTTTATTATTTTAAAATTATAAATAAATATATAGAGTATTTTAAAATTATAAATAAATATTTATAGTATTTTAAAATTATAAATAAATATTTCTAGTATTTTAAAATTATAAATAAATATTTATAGTATTTTTCCTTATTAATTAAACCCCTGGTTATTATTTATTAGCCAACCAGCTGACCATTATTTATCACTAAAAAATCTGTCTCTCCTATTTGATGGCTTTATTTCGCAATACTTCATTCCCTTTCTCTTACTTCTGTCTGTTATATTTTTTTTCTCTGCCATTTTAATTGGTTTTCCCCCGTTTTTCCTGTCCCTGTCCCATCTCTTCTCTCTCTATATCAATATCAATATCCAGGGCATGTCATACATGGGGAAAACTGCCCCGAATCTGCTCGAGGAAAAGTGTGGGCGGTTGGGGTGCCGTTCAAGTGGCCAACAATACAAATCACTCTGAACGTTTTCCGTGTCCAAGACTTAACAGTAGCAGCAGCTGCCATGCTATGGCTCCTCCTCAGCCAGCAACTTCTGCTGCCCGGGAAAACTAAGGCCACCTCTCGCCTCACCCCTCTACCTGCACCGAAAAACTTTTGCCGGCGAGTGTTCAATATAAATTTTTCAAAGTTATTTGTACCAGGTGGGCCTTTCTTTATTGATTTATGAGAGCCACTACGAATTGCTTAGAAGGAGCAGCAGCTTTCGGCTTCCAGGGGCGTCTCTAAAAGAGGGGGGGAATCTAGAAAGGGGGGGCCAAGGCAAATGACAAAAACCCCTTCTTCTTCTTGTCTCTCTTGCAGAGAGAAGGAAGCCGCACATCCGCTGCAGCTTGCATCTAATAACCGAAGCGAACGAGCGATAATAATGCGATCGTGCAAACTGGTTTACACTGGCCAACAGGGTAGAAATAATTAGCTTTAGTAGGGCTTAAATCGGAGCAGAAAAATATTAAAATTTAATATATATATTAATTAGAATTTGAAATAGAATAATGGTAAAATTTTTAACCTTGAATTGATGATATTTGTAAAAGAAAATTCTAAATCAAAGCTGTTCTTTTGGCCCCACAACAGCAGCCAGCAACCTGATGCCATAGCACCTGTTCCCTGATTCCAGTTGCGACTATAAATATCACAACAGATGCTTGGGCTGTGGCATTAAAGGATGCTGGATGCTGGTTGTTGGATGCTGCTTGCTGGATAAATGCAGCTGCGTCTTGCGGTCAGCCTGGAGAGAGCAGCAGCAGCAGCAGCTGCGGAAAGGAAGCCCCCATGGCCGGGGAAGTTGCTGCCACACTGGACAGCAGGATAGACGGACAACTGGCCACTGGCCACTTGCAACTCCCATCGACTGACTGACAAAACAGGCACAATCTCTCTTTCCCCCTTCCCGCAGGAAGGCCCCCTGGCATCGATTGTGTGCTCTCGATTGGTTGGGGTTGGCGGCGGCGGTACGAGATTTATGTGTGATAAGCGTCGCCTGAAAATAATTACTGCATCTGAATCTGTATCTGCTGTGGCCCCGTATCGGGGAGCTGCGAAAATTGAAAACTGGAGCGGAAAGCGTTCGCAACGGAAATGTTTTTCTTGCCATTGCAGTTTTCTGTTTTGCCAGTGATTGGCAGTGAGGCAGAGTGAGGCAGCAAAGCAGCGAAGCAGTGTGGCAGCAAAGCAGCGAAGCAGTGTGGCAGCATGGGTTTAAGATGCAACAGAGGCGGCTTCTTAAAGAGGGGTTTTCTTGGTCTAATATTTAAACTATAAAATGATCAAATTTCAACCTAAACTTTCCTTGATTTCCACAGATTCTTTTACTTTTTTGCTGATTGAAATAAGCTGTGTCCCAGCAGCAGGCAGCATCCCCAAAAACAAACTGAAAACTCAACTTTAACTGTCAGTTAAAGTGTCGACTGTACTTGAGGATGCCTCAATCGCTCCTCCTGTCGCACCTCCTGTTATCTCCCTCTTACATGCAAGTGCCCTACGGGACCGGTTAACCCTTCACTTCACAACACAGCAAAAAAAAAAAGAAAGAAAATAAATAAAAAACAACAACAACAACAAAAAGGAGGCCAGGGAAAAAAGCTCGGCCAAAAGGATGGCTACTTAAAGGACTTTTGCAGACAAAATGGAAAAGGCAACAAGCAGAAGAGGGGCTCCGAAAATAGGGACACAGAGAGGGGGGAGGGAAAAAGGGACTGAGACCCGGACTTCGGGGAGAACTGGGAACCGGAAAAGGCATAAAGGATATTGGTCGAGGTCCAGAGTTCAGCAAAGATTAGGACAATTAAAAAAGGGAATGCTTAACAATTAAAATCAATTTGTGCGTGTGTTCGTATGGCAGGACTCCAGCTTCTGCTCCAGCTTCTGCTCCTGCTCCTGCTCCCTGCTCCCTTGCATCCTTATTTTTCTCCCCAGCCTGTTGACAATTTGTTTGCTCGAACAAATCAACTAAAAGGCAACGGCTAAGTGGCAAAAGGAGAAAACCCTGGCAAAGTCAAAGCCGAGGCCGAAGCCAAAAGGATGTGAGGGGTCCCGACAATGACGATTGCCTGGGATTCAATTTGCCCAGCTAGTTCTCTCTCTCTCTCTCTCTTTCACTCTTCTCTTACTTTTTTCCCCATATCTGATTTGGAGACAAATGTGTGTGTGTGTGTGTCCTGCGGCAAAAGCGTAGCTGGAAGGATCAAGCACACCGACCCCTTGTGTCAATAAAAAGGCAACGGGCAAAAAATAAACTTAAATCGCCTATTAATGGCCTTTCCCTTACCCCTAAAAACACACACACAAATATATATATATATATATTTTATATAGAAGGAACTTTTTTTGGCCAAAGTCAGCAAAAGTTAACAGGACAGCAAAAAAAAAGCAAGCACTGATAATTATGTGTAGATACCAATGGCAAATTTTTAGTTTTCAGTGTTGATAAGTTCTTTTCATTGCTTTTAGTGTTGATAAACTGCCTAAAAACCACCCAAGATCAATAAACCCACAGCCAATTCTTGATGCCAGCTCAGATTTCATAACATTAATCGAATCTGGATAGACTTTGGTTGGGCTTTAACATAATAACCAACTGCACAGCTCCCTCTTGGAGAACGGGTTAAGTTATTCATCAATTCTCCAAGGCTCCAAGCGGATAAGAGAGAAAAAAAAAAAGAAAAACTTGTTAACCGTGTATAATTAAAGCATCTTGAATCGATCTGACTCTCATTAGCATAATTCTAACATAACTCCCGACATGGCCGGGGCATAAAATTATGAGACGAACTCGAGAGCAGCCGAAACTCTAAATAAAATCATAAGAAAGAGATATATACCGATATATACCGATATATATATATATATACAGATGAGGGGAGATGGGTTTTTTTTTTTGGGGAATGGAGCGAAGCGAATGAAAGTTGCTTGGCCACATCGAAGCAGAATTTCAATCAGTAAATTGAACACCTGAACTTAACTGATTTCGTGGTTGTTTTTTTTGTTGTATGTGTGTGTGGTTATTTTATTTTATATTGTTTTTTTTGGGAAGGGGAGAAGCTGCGCTGCGAAGAAGCAAACAAGTTGAAGTCGAGCAGCAGGAAATTAAGCCAGGCCAAGAAAAGACACTGCAACAATGACAAGCCGAGGGGAGCCCAGCTGCTGGCTGTGGTCGCCTTTTATATATATTTTTTTCTTGATTTTTTTTTGGGTTCGGTATCGGCTTGGGCTTTGGGTTTTGGGGCTTGGGCTCTCCCCAAGCTTCTCCACTTTACGTTTAGCATTTTTTTTAAATTCATGTTTATGGTTTTGTATTACAAGCGATCGGCAAACGGCAACGGCAACGGCCAACGAGTCAGCCAAGTCTCGAGTCCGAGATTTGTATAACTTTAAGCCTTATTAACATATTTTATGCTCCATTCGAGTTCCATTCCAAGTCCAAGTTCGCCCACACACCAACATTTTTACCATTTCATCTCCATCCATCCATTCCGTTTTATTTCTACCCGCTTTTCGTGTGGGCCGACGTCGCCATCACCATCTCGCCATCGCCACTTTGACATAGATCGATCCAAACCCAAACCCAAACTCAATCCCAATCCAAGCCCCCGAAAACCCACAAGAAAAGCCCAGTGCCAGGCGATTGGCAAAGAGTGAAAAATGATTTCGAAAGCGTGTTTGGGTCTTTTCAGCTGCCGCACTTGACCAGACTTTGGCTTTTGGATAGGCGTCATAGATGGTAAACACAGATATTTCTCAGGTGTTTATGGAGGGAGGGATGCTTGGAAACTTCTTTATAACTACGATTTAGGATAGAGCAATAGGTTTAGGTATTTTTTAGGTTGAAAACGATTTGGTATCCCAAGTTACTTGGGATTATAAGAGATTTCTTAGGCTAAACCTTGGAAAATCATTTCTATAATATTTATTTTAGTTATTTCTAAATATTCTTTTAATTTCTAAGAAGTTTCAGTATAAAACTTAGATTATTTATAGAGTTCCTTGAGGTTTTATTTGTCCTATAAAACTTTCTTTGGTTATTTTTCAAAGCAGGAGTATTTTTTTGATAATTTTTAAGATATACTTAATTTTCAAAGTAAAAATAAAACCACAGCTAACCAAGTTACTTAAGGTTAGTGGGAGATCATTTTGTAGCTAGCTTGGATCATCATTCTTGGTCACAGTTCCACTCACTTGATAATTTTAACTAGCTTTACTGCCTAACTAACCACTATACCACGTTTCATTGAGCAAACCTCGACGAATGTTTTCGTTTCGAATTATCATCCGCCACGAACGAACGACAATTGCCTGTCTGTAGATCCCTCCACCTGACAGCTGTCACTTGGTTCGTGTACCTGTGCACAGCCCCAAAAAAAAAACGAAACCCAAAAAGAAACCGAAAAACCCGAAGACCCCAAGACCGACAAAAAATAAACAATCTCCGGCGGGGCTACCTCATCTCGGGCTTATTCTTTTGTCCGGCCATCAGTATCCCCATTTCCTTCTCCCCATGCAGCTAATTGAGTTATATCCCCACCACATGACACTGCAGACGAGTGCAGGGGAGCCCGAAAACCGAAAACCGAAAAAAAATAAAATAAAGGCTGGAGGAAACCTATTTTAAAGCGCCCGAAAAAAAAGAGAGAGACACTCGGCACAAAATACAAATCAATTCAATAAATAAGAGCGTCAGAGTCAGACCTTTCCCATACTGGTTTTCCTCTGTGCCAGTCTTCTTCCTTTTTTTTTTAAGCCATCGAAACATGTTAGAAAAGAGCAATAATAATAATGAACAGGAACGGAAAGGTGCAGAGATTCAGATGCAGGTAGACACTATGCTCAAATACAAAGATACTGGGGATACAAAGATACTTCGATGAGATACTAATAAGCAGAGATACTATATCGAAAGACTCTTGCTAGTCGCTAAAGAAATATACATTTGTTTATGAATAAATCTAGAAATTAGTAAGCTTCAAGTGTAGATTTTATTTTTCGTATTCTCTGAGTGCATGTATCTGACTATCTGTGTGTGTGTGGCGCAAAAGATACACATGGACATGGTGGCACAACCGATAGATACAACTGGCGACACCTTCGCCTGCTCGCTCGTCTAACTAAATCCGATTATAACTAATTATTATGGACGCCGAATGCGAGTTGGGGGAAGGGTTTGGTGGGGGGTGATCAGGGTTTCCAAGCTGCCAAAGGGGGCTTGGCTTGCCCCGGCGTGGGCCCTATTTTTTTGTGTCTTTCTTTTTATTTTATTTTTTTTTTTTTCTTGCCTTGTATCTTATGGATGAATGTATTTTTTGTTTGCTGCTGGCCATTGTACTCCTCTGACTTTTATTTTATTATTTGCCTCGTTTTTTGAGGTTGCGTCGTCTCCTCCAGTCGGGTTCGGCTATTGTCATTGTGTAATGTCAGTCATGTCCATACAGAAATTGTTTAAACTTTAAGCACATGTAAGAGTTCAGGGGAAGAGGGAAGTCTCTAAGGCTATAATATCATTTTTTTTAAGTTGGAAAATGGGTTTATTAAAATATTAAATAGGAGGTTTTCTTTTAGATATATTTTTATAGGTCAAAGTTGAATTTAAACCCTCTCAAGCACATGTTCAGGGGAAGAGGGAAGTCTTTAAGGCTATAATATCATTTTTTTTAAGTTGGAAAATGGGTTTATTGAGGAGGTTTTCTTTTAGATATATTTTTATAGGTCAAAGTTGAACATAAACCCTCTTAAAATTCAAGTTAGGATCTTTAATTATTCTCTAAGCTCACCTTTAACACCTCCTTCAGTGGGCCAAGAGATCAAAAGCCTCCTCGAGTGTCCTTTTCGCTCTGGGTTTCCTTGTGTGTGTCCCCCAAGATCAGTGTCTGCAAAAAAGGGAAAGGGAAAACATAAGTAAGAAAGATTATTAATTCAATTCCTTCGTCCTGTGTGTGTTTGTGTGTGCGTATTAATTGTTGTGGCTAATGTTGGCCATGTTGTTCGTCTTCGCTGCCATCGTCTTCGTCTTCATCTTGGCCATAAACACGCACAGGCCGTGTTTGGCAGCGACGGCTTCCGCATTCATGGCTCTTTTATGGGGCACAAAATGTTTATTAGACATTAGGTGCCCACAGTTGCTTCCTCTTCGGTTCCCCTTTTCGTCCTGGCCAAAAAAACTTGCAGGATATCACGCATATTTCGCATAAAAAGTCAGCAATCGACGTTTTTATGCAACGTCCTTTCCCCTCGGGGACCTGCCTCATGAGCCAGTCCTTTTCTACTTAATTTTCTATTATGATCTTTGGTAATTGTTGCAATGAAAATTTATTGCGAGGAAATATTTGCCAGGGGCTTGCCGAGCTCCAATTTATTAATAATTAAAGTGGCTACAAGTATGGGAAGAAAAACTAAAGAGTTTTTTGTATTAAAACTAATAAAATAGAATATGTAATAGACTTCAGACTTCAGCCAAAACTTGTATACTTTCTAAAGTATTAAAAATCTTATAAAATTCTCAATAAACTAACCTCGTTTATTATATATTTATTCCAACCTTCTTTCTAGCTATAAATTTAAAATCAAAACCCTCACAAATTGTTTAATTTTTTCTTCTTATATAAACATAAACATATAAATCCCCGTGGAATGAAACCAAATTTATTTGTAATATTTCGGCTTGGCATGCGAGGACGCCAAACAAATTGAAAAATTGAAGCCTGCATTAGAAGGTTCGGGGGGTTATGGGGAAAATGTAACCACAGATAAGTTGGAGTGCCTCCCTCCAACCCACCCCCTAAAAGCCACCCCTCTCCTGCACTATTCCACCCCCTTTTTAACCCCCTTTTTATTTTATTTTTTTTTTTTGGCCATGCAGTTTGATAAAGCAACGGACATGATTCATGGAAGGCTCCGTCGTTGGCTCTGCTCTCGATTATTTCCTTGCATGCCTAAGGTTTTCCCTTTTTCCGTGGGCTACAGCAGGGGGGGAGGGAGTTAACACAAACACAGACAAAACATGCAATACAATACAAATAAATACAACAACAACAACAACTACAAGGAAATAAAAGAAAAACGAATAAAAAGTACAAAACGTGTGTGGCACGAAAGCCGAATCAGGCGATTGTCTCCGTATTTTTTATATTTCGTATACCTGGTACCCAAGTAGCACCAAGGGTATATTCTATATATAAAATAAAAAAAATAAGAAAATATCACTAGGATTTTTTAGAAATAAAAAGTGTTGTTTATATAGAAACAATTTTTAAATAAGTTCTTTAGTTTGCAATCGAAAAAAGGCTTAGAAATTCTTATTAACATTAGAAATAACTGCAAATAACTATAATTTCTTTAAATAAATTTCTTCTAGTTACTAAGAAAATATATTAAATATTATAAACACCAAACAAAGCCATTCTAAAGGGTATTTCCTAGTCTTAAGTCCCCTCAAAGAGCTTACCCTGCGAGCTGATACGCTTGGCGTTTTTTTTTTTTTTGGGTGTGTGGGGCAGGGGATTTGGTTTTTCGAACGCATTTCCAGGACTCAGAACTGAGCACTCAGTACCCCAGGACTTTGCAGGAGTTTCACAGACAGGACAGCTGGAACGGAGCTGAATGTGGCAACAAGCGTTAAGTGGTTGCCTGTTTGTCGCTCGTGTACTTGGAAATGTTTTACAAATTCAGCAGCGTGGATAAAAAATGGGAATAAATAAACGCAATACGAAATACACATATAGATCGGGTCGGAGTCGGTGTTATGTGGAGTGTGGAGTGTGGGGCACATAAACCAAATAAACTGAATAAACCATATAAACCACCCCCTGGGTCGCCCTGTCTGTCTGTCTGTCTGTCAGCTGTTTGGCCATAAACCGAAGTCAGCTGCTAATTTCAAGAAGGAAGGAAGGAAGGAAATCCCCCGGACCGCCACGGCGGGGGTGTCCTGTTTTTTTTTTTTGATTCCCCAGATGACTCATAGAGCGAAGGGTGAATATCCATTCATTCGATTCACCATTCACGAATATTTCTTTTTTTTTCGGTGGTTGTCCCACTGAGGAAGGGGAAGGGAATAATAAGAACTAAAATCGAAACTTAAACTAGAGCACAAAAGCTGCTGCCCGAGGGGGTGGCTAGGCAGGCAGGCAGGCAGGATAATGAGTCATGCCGCATGAATTATTTATCAGTATCCTTTCGAAGCCGAGTGTCCCTGCTCCGAAATTTATGTTTAGTTTTTGGTAGTAAAGGTTTTAATGATTTTTCTACTTTGTTTTCAATTGTTTCTGAGTGTAAAAAGGGGTTTCTACTATCTAAAATAATTATTTTAATGTGAATTTATTTTTTAACAATTATTCTAAAATAGCTTTCCATTATCCCTAATTATTTTTATACAAATTTATATTTCTTAAAGCTTTTAGTAAGGGAAAACTTCGAGTTGAGTGTCCGGCTATCATCGCCCTGGAATTTTCATCTCGTGAGAATTGTTTGGCCGACCGACCGCAAGTATTTCATATGCCAGTTGCCCCTGGAAAAGCCCCCGAACCTCGGTAGCCTTGGCAAAAGTTTTTCGGGCTTATCTAAATGCCATTTTATTTCTGCTTCTCCTTGGCTTGTTCTTGTTCTTGTTCTTGTTCTGGTTCCTGTGTATATCTCGTATCTTGCAGATACATCTGCCAGGAGGAGGTGGAGGTTGGTTTTGTACAACATTCTGCGGTCAGAAGTTGTCAGTTGATAAAAATGCCGGGGCCAAAGTCAACGATAGCCCGAAAATCCACTTTGGCTAAATGTAAATATTAAATTTGCGCATAAAAATAATACAGGAGAGGAAGGGGGGGAGGGCCTAAGATAGCGTCCAAAAGGAACTAAGCCAAAAACTAAAGTGAATACTGAGCAAAGACCAAAGGAAGGAGGAACGAGGAACGGGGAACGAAGGACACGAGTCCTCCGTCGGGCCATAAAAAGCTGACTGCGGCAGGACTATGAAGTGCTGGCTGGCTGGCAGGTCCCCGACCGTTCGCTCGAACTCTCAATTGACGCGCCACGTTCTCGAAGGCGAAAAGATACATAGATATATATATATCCATCCAGCAGCTACAGGGATACATAAGGGAGAGGGAGCTGCGACTCCATAATAATTTTATGCGCTTCCAAAAAACTTCCGTTCAGTCATTGCTTTTTTGGGTTTCCGCCCAGAAGAAGAACCCCAAGGAACACGTGGTTAGTTCTCCTCCCTGAGCCCTGAGCTGCAAACGTGATTGGGTCTTCTAGGGGAAGTTCTTTAATTGTTTAATTAAGTAGCCACAAAATCCAGTTAGTGTTACTTACAAAATGCAACTGCAACTCGCAAGTGAGTTGAGATTTTTCCCTGAATTTTATTTATTTTGTAAAATTTACTAACAAGTGTTTCAAGTACCATTTTTATAAACTGAAATCACGCAGGCATCTCTGAATATTTTCCACGATGTTGGCCAAATCGCCATAGAAATTTCTTAGGTTCTTGCATATTTTTTTTTTATTTATTTTTTTTGCCACTGTCAAGCTTTTCCTTTATGGTTCCTGTTCGCTGGCTTGATTTTTCCCCTTCCGCGGCTCGCTTTTCGGGTGGTTTTCTGAATGAATGTGAATGCGAATGTGACTGTGAATGTGAATGTGAATGTGAACGTGAATGAATGAATGAATGTTCAACTGTCACTTCCGTCAGACAGGCCAAGAAAAGGAAACTCGCCCACTCACAAGAAGGCGACGGTTGTCGACATTGTTGTTGCTGCTGCTGGTGCTGCTGCTGTTGCCGGAAAAAAAGGGGAAAAATCGGGATGAAGTGAGGAAAAACGCCATGGAAAATCATGGCTAAAGGCCGGGGAGGGCGGGGGCCAAACGAGTAATGACATATTCAAACGCAGCGCGAACTTGACGACGCCCCAAAGGAGTGAAGATGTTCCTTCCACACCAAGCGGCAAAATAAGAACAAGCTTAGTGGGGGGATGGAAATGCAGGAAAATGGTTAAGAAGGGAAGAAGGGAGAGCAAAGTGTTGCCAGATATTCTGACAAAGCTGGCGACAAGGACGAGTATACTTGTAATAACACGAAAAGGATATTGTAAAACATTTTCATAAGTTCTCTCAATTTCTGAGCGTTTTTCTTGTCGCTTCGAGTTCAATTGCTGATGAAAATGTTGTGGAAAAGCCTTTGGCAAGAGGCTAATTAGCTGTTTTATTTCTTTTACTAATTATTAAAGCAGTTTTTCAGTTAAATCTGAAAGCAACCCCCAAAAAAGCTGACAATTTAATTCCAGGCCAGACTTCCGGCAACATCCCCCTTATTTCCCTTTACTTTCTGGACAATCCAATCCCATATGAGCCATATGGCATACATTTTCCCCCTAACTATTGTGCGGACAATAGGGAAATTTTATGCCCATTTGGGTTTGGGAAGCCACCCTCTTCCCCTCTTCGATTTTAGACTAATTTGATGTTTGTCCCCATTCGAGATTCGAATTCCTTGCTCTCTCTCTCTCTCTTCTGAGATACAATTTTTAGCAATTTTCTGAAGCTTTTTCAGCTCTTTCTTTCCTCTTTTTTCCCCCCGTAAATTTTCGTTGCCCCCGTTTGCATGTTTCTCCCCCCGGCACACACTTCAGTTTTCCCCCTGCACTCCGGCCTCAACTTTTCCCATCAATGACTATTAATTGGCATTCTCGTTGGGCGGCTGTGGCGGGGGTGTAGCCAGGGTTGGGTAGCAGCACTTGCATTAAGGCGGCGCCATTAAAGCTCATCAAAAATGCAGCCCAAAGTGGGGGCACTTTAAAAATGCCGCCTCTCATAGATTTTCATTTTCCATTTCCATTTTCCAAGCCCAAGTCCCCCAAGACCCCCCTCCCTCTTTGGGTAAAGTGCTCGCTATTTTTTTTTTCTTTTTGTTTTTGTGGGTCACCACTTCCCCATCCCTGGTGACACCCCTCCTAATGATGATGGCCTGACAAATATTTATTGCTTAAGCATTTGAGTGCAAATATTTTAATTAGTCTGGCGACAAGACAACAAAAGATACATCTCTCTGGTTGGAGAGTTTTCCATGCTGAAGCTAGATCTGGAAATGAAGCTGTAGCTGAAGCTGGTAGCCGGAGATGGATTCTGTGCTCAGCGCTGATGAGGCTTAATGAACTGCAAAGCGGCTTTCAATTGTCTTCAATTAACCAAATTAACCAAGGGATAAATTGTTTGCCTTTTGAATGCCCTCGGCAGCCCTGTCTTTGAGTTTCTTTGCTAGTTAAGAGCAATGGGAATTTTATAAGCATGAACTAAGCATTTTTTTTTAATATTTTAGAACGAAATTAATTAAGTAAAGCTAGTAAATAGTTTATAAAAATTTTAATTTACTCAAATTTTATTATGTAAAATATAGAAATGTTATTTTAACTTTTTACAAAAGAAAAAGTTAAGAAAACTCTATAAATTCACTTAAAATATAGAACTCAAAATCATAATTCCCATAAAATATATATCTCAGAGTCTCATTAAGCCAAAAAAAAAAAATCCTGGCTTAACCGAAACGAGTTCGAGGAACAGTTGGGGGGCCCAAAAAGAAGTCAAATCAATGGCAGCGATACGCCAGAAACTGTCAAAGCCTGACAGCTCCGTACAGACTCGTGGAGGGGGGTTTGGTGGGGGTTTCGAGGGGGGGGGGCGGTGAACATAATTTGCGGCATGCAAAGAACTAACAAAACAGGACGAAATTGAAAAGAAAAAATAAGTTTCGACATGCTGACGAGGACGCGTCAAAACGATCCAACAAATCGATATGGCAACAACAATAACGAAAAATACAAGTACTACGAGTTATGTGCAACAACAACAACAACAATAACTTGCGACATGAGCATGTTGCACTTCCTGCCACGCCCCCAAAAAGGTCCCTTTCTTCTTCTCCTCCTCCATTTTTTTTTTATTTTGTTGAGCAAAAGCCCCATCCTTCCCCGCCTGTCGATTGTTTCAGACGTTTTTAGCAATTTGCAATGCCAGCAAATTGGGCCAAATTATAAAATTCAAAAAACTCACACATGAGCTGAACACTGCTAAAAAATGGGAGTCAAATCTGTTGAGATTTACTTGAATTTCAAATATAAAAACTTTCAGAATTATATATTTAAAGTTGTGTAGGAATTGGTTTTCAAATCTTTATGTAATATTATTGAAATCTCTAAAATGATGTAGTTTTTTCTTATGAATTCTATATTATATGTTGTTATATTTTATCTTCTTCTTGGTTTTAATAGCTGTCTTATTTTTTTCCTGTGCATGTTGGCCAGAAGAGACATAAGTAAAAGGTTAGCTTGAACAGAAGAAGCGCCAGATTGAAACTTTGCTTCGTTTTTTATTTTTCTGATTTTTTAATGACAAGGGACAGGTGCGTGTGGCTTTGGCTGTGTGCGTGAGTATCTGTGCAGGCCAGGTGTATTTATAAATGTATTGGTGCAGCTTCTTCAAAGCACATTCGGATCTTTAACATTGAATTTAAAGCTGAAAATGAGACTAAAACTGAGGCTGTGTCTGCGAGCTACATTTGCCCAGTTCACAGCTAGAGGCAGAATATTTTTTTAAGTGCACAGAGAAAAATAAATTATAAATAATAAAAAATAAAATAAATAAATTAATTTAAAAAAATATATGAAAAGTATCTTAATATTTTTTTAATGTAAAGCAAGCTTCCCTAAGCTAATAATTGCTAACAGAAAAGTTAAGATTCTTCTTTTCCAGTACTTTTCCTTAAGAAATGCCTTCTTATTTGAATTTTATTATTTAATTTAAAGTCTTCTTGATTTATTTTTATTTCAGTGCTGGAAACTTGTTATTATTTTATACATTATACATGTATTTTTCTTTAATTTTCACTAATCGTTAGCTGGTTATTTACTCATTGTCTCTGCTCTTCGTTTTTCGACTTGAATGTAATCATAAATCATGCAAAAGTAACGAAAGAAAATATGGAATCAGTTAAGCAGAGCATTTTTTGTATATTTTTTTTTGTTTTTGTCTAAGCCGCTTTGGGTGGAATTGGATGGTCAGAAGAAGAAGCTAATTAGGTGGCCAAGGTTTAAGGCCATCATCATTTTTAGAAAGAGGAAAGTGAAGACTATAAAGTTCAGGGAGAAGAATGAAAAAGAGTTTAGAAAATAAGAAAAGGTAGGCCAAGTGAATATATTTTGATGGAAAATATGCAGAAATCAGCTACAAATATATATTAAAATTAGGTAAATAAGAGGATAGACATATCTACTATTATATCTGCATTTCAACAATTTAATTCATTTAATATTTAAACATCAAATAGAGATACTTCTGGTTTCAATCCCCCATTTTAAGGTACATATATCCCTCGGCAAAGACACAGATACTACCAACACTAACACCAGCACAAGTAAGCGAAATGTCAAAGTGACTAAAAGTGAGCCAACTTCAAAGCAAAACTTTTGAGGGGCCAAAAAGTCGGGATTTTATAAACAAAATCAAACGAAAAGGTCAAACTAGGGGAGCAGCTGTTGTAGCTGCACTTTTCCTTTTTTTTTTATATATAGTAGGAGGTGGTAGCTAATTTATATTTATTTATTTTATTTTTTAACACACACATAAACAGTAAAAAAATAAGTAAAACACTTTTGGTACTCACAATTTGGGAATATTTGATTTCCTGGCCGAATGTATATATTTTTTGTATTTATTTAGCTGTATTTAACTGAACAATCACAGGCACTAATCCATCAACATTTTGTGGTTATTTTATTTGTTGTTATTCTATTGGTTTTGGTTTTGTTTTGTTATGTTTTTTATTTATTTATTTTTATTTTATTTTTTGTTGGCCTTGTTTAATCCATTTTCAGCACTGGTAATCCACACCAAAAGATACGTTTTTTTGGGGTTTTGTTTTAATCGTTTTACACACAACAGAAAAAAAAATAGAAATTGTGGTTATCCTTTACGTATTTTTTTCCTATTTAATTTCCCGGCTAGAGAAGAGTTTTCACCGGACGAGTTGTCATCGTTATTCGTAATCCGAAATGGATTCTGAAAATACTTCGCACGGCGTCTCAGAACTACGAGTATTCTTGTTGCACGCTTCACACGGCTATCGGCTATAGTGGCTATAGTATATCTCTGCACATACGTCGGATCGCTGCCGCTACCAATTCACAACTGAATTTCGAGTTTCCCGAGTTGGGCCCAGCGACACGCAGAGCGCGTTCGAGCCGAAGATCTGCGCCTCCTTTGGGCCCACGCCGGTCGCCATCGAACAAAACAAAGCGCCTCGAACACGTTCGAAGCGGTTGCAAGCCGCTGTTGAGGGTTTACAGAGCGCAACAGGGTTAACAGAGGTCTGAATTCTTGTATATGGTATTTGCTTGTCATTATTATTTGTTTTTTTTGAGGGGGATTGGATTGTAAATTTTCTATAAATTTAATTTTCTGAATATTACTATTGCTTAAATTTTACGAAAATTAAAATCAGAGTTTAAAGTCATTTTTGTGGGAGGAAATATCAAATTAAATAGAAAGAGATTGTAAAAAATGCATCTCACAATTGTATTTTTAAATTATATACCAAAATTTTTGATTTATTAAAGTATTTATTTAGTTTTATATTTGTTTGTGTATTTATTAACCGATTTTTATTGATAAATGTGTTTTTTTATACATACTTCAATATATATACATTTTTGTATTTAAGAAAGTATTTTAAATTGGGGTTCCGCTCGCTTCCTCCAAACGGAGCCCCCTGGCCCAGGATCTGCCTTTTCCCTGCCATCTGCTGTGGCCTCACCTTAATTGCCAACTGATTTGCTGTTAGCAGCGCCACCTTCCGCCGAAAGTGTGGACCACCGACAGGCTTAAAAAAATAAGAAACACTGCAACAAAATATTCTATTAATCGGAAATAATTAAAAAATAATAGAATTTCCTGCAGTTCAACAGCTAAATCATAAAGTATTTATTTCTTAGATTGATTAAAATATGTTTATTTTGTTTAGAATAAATAGTAAATGAATACAAAAATATATTCTAGAGTCATATTTATTATTAAATTATAATATAATAAAAAAATTATAATAATATTTTATTAAATAATTCCAATTAAAACAAAATTTCCCGCCGTGTGCAAAAATTAAGACAAATCTGGGGAATTGGCTGCTAAGAGGTCAATGCTGTCAGAGTGGCAGCTGTTCGCCGTCACTACACTTTTCTTCCCCCCACCCGCAATTCTTCTGCAGTCTTCCGGCAATCGCCCAGCAATTCTTCTCGGGACAGTCTGACCCCAAAGACTGCGGAATGCCAAAAGGATTTGCAAACAGCGACATATGGCGTTTGAAGGGCAATTTAAAGCGAAAACTTGGGATTTGACAATCCCCTAGGGAGTCGTCCGATGGGAACCGTAAAATATATATTTAAATTGGGAAGAAAGCTGACTGTCTCTGTCTCTGTCTCTGTTAATGCCCCTGCCTCCTATCCTTTTCTACAAATAGCTTGACTTGACTTGACTTTGTGGGAGATTCTCTCCATCGCATCTTGGCTGCGACTTGCTAATCAATCGCCTCACGATGGGCCCTAATTGAACCGATATACAAACACCGATCGCCAAGATATCCGAGATACGCAGAGTTACTGCGTGGAAAATGGACTGCGGGATGGGAAGATTTCGGCACGGAAGACACCGAAAATAAACTAGTTTGCCAGCGGAGAGGGGGAAAATTTATGGGGAGCGCAATTTAAACTACGCGTGTGAGGGCGGCGACGCCGGAAAATTCAAGGGACGGGGCTCCGGCTCCGAGGAGTTGGGGGGTGATGAAGTGCTCCCTCCGATTTTCCGCTCACTTCTTCTTCGCGCCTCTTTCTATTTTTCTTTTCCATTTTCCATTTACGGGGGAGAGTTTCCAGCTCTGCCGATTTTTTCCAACATTTTTCCCCTGATTCGGCATTCGTTTCTGTGTAATTGTCGTGTAATTTATGGCTGCCGTATGGGAATATCAGTGCACTCGGCTCTAAATTTACCAACAACAACAAAAAAAAAAAATATAGGAAAAACGAAACCCCAGGGTAACAAATAATGCTGATCACTGAAAAAACATTGATACAAGAACGTAAATATGGCAAGAAAATTCAATTATAGACAAGGAGGCATTTAAATATAATAGTTTTATATTTAAAATATATTTTACAGATTTAATTTATAATATTTTCAATAGGTAATGAATAATAATAAATAATATAATGAAAGTTAGTGTATTTTTCTCTCTGTAAATACTGGGTTAAGCCTCTGATTCAATCGCGACTTGACTATGGCCTATGTATACTCCCAAATTTTGTTTATAAACAATCGCTGAGCAATAGCAGAAGCCTTGTGGCTCGATAAGAAAGATCACACCAGCCAGATCCCATAAATATCAGAGGCGATAGGCAGGCCTTAACTTTGAGATTGGAAAAGTGCATTAACAATTTAAATCATACATTGGTATTAAATATTTTCTGAATAAGAATTCAGATAATTTGTTATCTTGCTTTTTGGTACATTAATAATTACAATAAGTTGAAAATTATTACAACATTTCGTGGAAACACTTTCTGGCGAATGTTATATATGACTCAAAGGGATTATCTATCCCCCTTTGGGTACAAAATCAATTTCCCTGACATAAAATCAAATCAAATCAAAATACTTTGCCTTTCATCCCCCGAGTTTTCCAGTCAGTTTTCTCTTTCTCCCTTTTGCCGCAGCTCTGCTCATTTAGTTGACAGTTTTGGATGCTCATTAAGGTGGAGGGGGGGAAGGGGAAAAACTCTCCATGGCAACTGCAGATGCAGACAGGCGCTTTCCTTCGTATTTTCCAAACTCCATTTTCCTGGGATCCTCCATTTTCCATTATTGTTGCCAGGCTGCTAAATATAAGCACTCAGACGTGTAAGTTACACACCCTGAAAGTCCACAGCCATATCCACATCCGTTCCATAGCCAGCTCTATACTCCTGCCCCATCTTCTGCCCCATCCCCTGCCCCATCCCCTGCCCCATCTCCTGCCCCAACTCCTGACTCATCTCCTGCTCCATCTCCGTCTGATTTTGTAGTACATCTCCCGGACAGCTGTACTTTGGCACGCTTCTCTGCGCGATTCAAGGGCAGAAGACACCGCCAATTTCCAGGAGTCTGGGGTCCGTTGCCATGGCCCCTTTTTGCCTATTCCCCCAGGGGCTGTCCCGCAGACTCTTCGAACTATTTCTGAACGTCCGGCCTTTTTTTATTTATTTTTTTTGCACTGCGCAAAGTTCTCCTGGAAATATATCCAAAAAGGGGTAGTTCCTTCGAAGGCACAAGCAGCAAAATCTATGCTCTTGAAATATAAATTAATAAAATATAAATAAAATATATAAAAAGTATGTATTTTTAGATAAATTCATATAAATGGGCTGTAAAGGGCATCCTTACAGGGCATTCCTCGAGTTCGAGTATATCTAAATCCCTGTTCCAGTCGCCAACGTTTCGTTTTATGTGTGTTTACTGTGAAATTTATTTTTAATTTCAACGACGCGACCTGTACCCCTCGCCAACACTCGCATCCTCACCCTCACTCTTTTCTTTTCACTCTTTTTATACCCTTTTAAGGGGTATTATAATTTTAGTCAGGAGTTTGCAACTCCTTTCATTTATTTAAGGGGTTACATCATTAAAAATGCTTACAAATATTAACTAATTTATTTTTCTAAAATTATAGATGCTCCAAAAAATAATTTACAATTAGTTTCCATCATAAAAAGTTCACAAAATAATATATAAAATATAATATAAATTTTAAACACAGAAAATCTCTTTAAATTGAAATGAATTAATTTTTCGCTGAATTATAAACGATTTTCCAAACTGCAAGGGTATTTTTACACTTCGGCTTCCAAAAGTAGGCTTCCTCTCTTGTTTTTTTATTTATTTTCATTCTGTTTCCCTAAAAAAGAAGGAAGGGAAAACATTTAAACAGGATGCAGCATTTTCAGGCGGCGGAGGATAGGGGAAAGTGTCCCACCCAAGTCATGCTGAAATTGCTTAAAAATTGCCAGACAGTGCAAATATGTTCCAGCCAAAAAAGGGGGGCCATCAAAGGGTATGGGGATGGACTCCGAATCCCCCCTGTCCCTGGAGCTGACAGCGGCGGCAGCAACAAATAGTTTTCAGCTCCCAAAAAAAAAAAAAACAAATAAAGTGAAATAAAAATATAACGAAATGCAAAGTCAAGGAGAGATCGAGTTGGAGTTACACATCCCCCTTGGCCCCCGCCCCTGGCTGTCAGTCTGGGGGCGCATTAAAATGCAGAAAAAGGAGCATTTCATTTGCCGCCATCCTCCGACGTCGTTGTCGACGGGGCGAAATTCAAAATCAGCAAATTACGTGCTGGGCCAGAATGTAACTAACACTTTGCCAGTCACTTTCCCGCCTTTCCCTCAATTTTCCCCATTTTCCCCCGCCTCCCAGGGGGGCCTAAGACGACATGTAATTATCGTTCAAAGGGAAGAAAAACAAAAATAAAATAAAAGAAGAGCTGCTGAAAAATAACTAAATGCCAAAAGTAAATAAGCCAAAGATTAAGCTAAGAGTAGAGCATATAAAATAGGCTCCAAAATATATTTAAAATTTATAAAAATAATAATAATTTCTTCTGTAATCTTGGCTTTGTTCTTTTTTTCAATTTGCAACTCGTAATTTGAGAAACAATTCAATTGGTTTTAGCCTTGGAAAATAGGCTTAATAAGTGCAAGGGCTAACGGCAACGACTTCTTCGATTCCTGACGGCCATTGGCAACAGCTGCCGGTCGAAGTGGAAATGGAAATGAAAATGGAAACGGAGTGCGGCGTCGCCTTCCAAGTGAAGTCTTAGTGCTGCCAAAAGGGGGAAAGGGGGAAAATGGCAAATGGCAAGGTTGCCCCCTCTGCAATGTATGCCTCCTCTTGCTCTTGGCTAACAGACGGCGGCCAACGGCCTCCCACTGCCTCCCCTCTCTCCCTTCTGGCCAACTCAAGTTCATTTAAATTTCCACCGTCAGTCCATCTGTCGGAGGCTCTAAACCAACCCGATTACTTTCGCTGTCTAAATTATCTGCACAAAAAAAAAACAGAGATACTTGGCAAGGCACAGCTGTAGATACTCTTTACACAGTTGCCTTCTTTAAGTCTTTGAATTTTATTTTGGAATAAATATTTTATATAAATTATTAAATAATGTTTTAAGCAAACAAATGGAAAACCTTTATATTAGTTGGTTTATTGAGGCCCTTGAGCATTTTTTAATAGCCTTTACTCTCTAGTTAGGGTATAAAAAAAGAGTTGGCAAATTAGTCGGGGGCAGTGAAGAGAAGAAAAAAAATACGGTTTTGGGTGTTGGGAGCGACAGGCGGCTCAAGGTGAATGGCGCAACGGTAATTAGTTAAAAAGCAGCTGCCTGTGACTGCGACTGTGACTCGATGAATCGTGACTGTACTGGGAAAAAAATAAAGTTCATATAAGAAGTGTGATCTGTGGGAAAAATGTATTAAAATTATAATTCTAAAAGCAAGTATATATTGAAGATATAGTTTATTAAATATCATATCATATCATATCATATCATATCATAGTAAATATTTATTATAAAAGCAAGAAAACTCTGTCAAGTAAAAACAAGTACAGGAATAAAAGTAAAAGAAACAGTTATCTAGATAATATTATTGATATTGATGAGTAAAATCTTTTGATAATATTCTCTAGATAATATTATAATATAATATAATAAATTATCTCTTACATTATATATAAATAAATATTTTATATAGATAAAAGTAAAAGAAATAGTTATCTAGATAATATTATTGATATTGATGAGTAAAATCTCTTGATAATAATCTCTAGATCATATTATAATATAATATAATAAATTATCTCTTACATTATATATAAATAAATAGTTTAAAAATAATTTTAAAGCATGAAAACTCTGCCCCCTAAGAACCAGATCAATAATACAGACAATCCATATTTATTACTCTCTTTCCTTAGTTCGATTCAATATTTTTCTCTCTCTGCACTTACGAGGCTCGACGACGGCGTCTTTGGAGGATTCCAATCGCTAGTTTGGGGCGGGAAAAAAGCGGGGCGGGGTGGTGCGTGCACCGGTTTATAGCACTTTTGGGGGCCAGCCAGTGGTGGGCTGGGGCTGGGTGGTGGTGGGCGGTGGGTGCACTTGACCGGCTTGACAAAAGTGAAATGTAAGTAATTAAAATTGCCAGCAATTTCAGCCCCGCTTCATTTGTAACCCGAAACCGGGCATGTATTTCACTCGCTCGCTCTCCGGGGATATCGCACTCCCCCCTCATCCTCTTTTTAATTTTGCCATTTAGTTCAGGCTTTTCGACGATTTTCCCCATTCACTTTTTTCGAAAATGAGAAAAGCAGTCGATTTTTGCTTAATCCTGGTCATGTCTTCGTTAATTTAAGAGATTTTAAGGTTTTTACTGAATAAGAAAGTGTTTTATGATTAGTTTTAATTATAATTAAAAAATTATATGATTAATGATAATTTTAGGGATTTATCTTAAATATTTCTTAAATATTTTATTAAGTAATTTATATATTCAAATAAAATCTATTTAATTTTCTGGAATATTTGATAAATTTAATATTTTTCCATACTGTTGTCAGCAATTTTTGCATAAAGTGACTTCCCATTGTCAAGTTTTTTTCATATCGTTGCTTGTATTAATATTATTATTATGATATATATTCCTGGGCTATTTGTTTGTTTTGTCTTTTCGATTTTTTCTCTTTTTTTTTCCTTTTTTTTGGTACGCCCTTTTGTGATTTTCATTATTATTATTATTTGGTAGGCAGAAGAGGCTGCAAAATCGCTGAAAAGGCACGTAGCTCATTGATGGAATGGAAAACGGGAATGGCTCTGGGTTCTGAAGTTATTTTCCTCGAAAGGGGCTTATGGGAAACAAAAAAAAAAAAAAGGGAGAACGGGCTGAGACAGGGCCGAGCCACTTCACCACGTCGCCGCCTGCCACTTGGCTTTCGTTTCAGAGAGTTCTTTCAGCTCTGGGCTCTGGGCTCTCGGCTCCCACTTCGATTTTCCATTTCCTTATGAAAATTTCTGATAATCAGACACCAATTCCCATCCTCATTATGTACAGAGCGGGGAGAGAAACAATCGGGAATCGAAAGTGACAAAAGCTGATGGCGAGTGATTGTGGAGCTTCGAATTAATGAATCAGCTCGATGTGTTTAATAAGGCAAATATCTTGTTATTATTTGTTTTAATGTTGAGTATTTGCTGGGGAAATTAAAATTAATATTTAAATATTTCAGGGGTTTTATTATTATTAATATTAAAGACTGAAACTTAAGATTGTTAGGGAACTCACAAAAGGACACACTTTAGTAAGAGTATTTTGCATTTATTTTAGAGAATTTCTTAGTTTAAATATTAATAATTGATAAGTGATTGATCGCATGAATAGCTAACACAATCAGGCATTCATTAAGTGAATGCTCGAAGCCATCTCCATCACTCTTCCTCGACTTCTTCTACTTAAGTTCTGGAGATGCAGATGCATCCCCCAAACCTATTCCCCCCTTTATGGTATATATGCGAGAAGTATTCAGCCATTGTGACACTCGCTGCGTAAAAATCATGTTAAATAAATGAAATTGTCATACTCGATGGGTTTGATGGGGCAGCTGAAAGCGAAAGATGGAGATGGGATGCAGACGCCCAGATGATGCTGATGATGGTGATGGTGATGGGACCGGGATGAGACCAGGATGGGGTTGCCAATGGATTTCTGAAGATGCTAAGGAGGAAGGGGGAAAGAGAGGGGAAGCCAGTCTGGGGAGTGAATGCTGCTGCAGGCGGCAAGCTGACGATGACGTTGACGTTGTCGCCCTGATGACTTTCAATGAGTCAACTTTACACGCAGAGAAATAGATGATTTTTAATGATCTAAATGAAGGTTTAAACAGAGATAAATAATATATAAAATTTATTTATTTAGGCCATAGATCATAGAATTTTATTTCTTACATCCCAAAATATTATAAATTTCAAGGGGATACTTTTTATTATAAATAATATTAATATAAATAATATAATAATATTAATATAAATATTTTTCCTGTGTAAAAAACTCCTCTCCAAGACTCTCCTACAATTGTTCCAAGAAAAAATTCTCTCTATATCGGAGTTTCTTTTTTTTTTGTGGACTATAATTATTACCCGGCATTATCAGCGTCTCTCTTGGTAGACTGATAAAAATAAAGTAATCTTGCAGGCGAATGAGAACCCTTCGAAATTGTCACCAGCTTAAGTTTTTTTGGGAGGCTTCAATACACTTCTTTATAGATGATGATAGCTAGAGTACTTGAGTTTTTTGTATAAAAATGATGCAAGTTGAAGTTGGAATTCAATTTTTAAGATGTTTAAAAAGTTAAAAACATTTAATAAATTGTTTTTGAAACCAAAATGAATATAAATATGTTTAATTTAATTTATTAAATCACTAAAATTTGTTACTTTTATATAATTTAATAAGAAATTTATATTGATTTTAGTTTTAAGAGGCCATTTTAGGTAATATACAAATTCTGAAGTATTAAATTTAATGTTTTATTATAAATTTTAAAGCAAGACTTGTCAGAGTATTGAAAGATTCGTTTAAATCTCGCTTTTTTGTTGTTATTTCATTTCATTGAATCGCTTCATGCTTGAAATTTATTGTTTATATTAGGGAGAGCGGTGCGAGTGGTGTTGTTGAGGGGTTATTTCCATCAAAAATATATACATTTCATTTTTTGGCTGGGGCTGAGTAAAAATTTATGTGAAAATTCATAATTGGATTATGGCTTTTGGAGCTCTCGGTTAGCGGTTGTCGCCTTTGAGGGGGTCTCCCCAGCTCTCTCTTTCACTCTATCTTTTGCTCTTTCTCTTTCTCTGGCAAGTGACAATGAACTTGAAAAGAAAATGTGGAAAAGCGCTCGAGGGGAAAACCATGATGTACCTCGTGGACTTTGTCTTGCGGTTTTTTTTTTCCATTTTCATCAATGTCTTCTTTATCTGCTGACAAGTCTGTGCAATTAGCTTTTTTCTTTCTTTATTTTCTTCATTTTCTTAATTTAATTAAATATTATATTATATATTTTATAATATATTTAATTTACAGACCGATTTCAATACTGTTTACCGACCTGTCTCTGATCTATGTTTATAAAGCAAACGCGAGACAGCCTCTGGTTTCGTAGGTGAAATATGCATGTATTTAAATGCGTTACAATAAATTTTTGATTTATTTGCAACGCCATTGACTGAATTTTAAATGACAACGATTTATTTCAGAATTATACCACACATAAAGGGAGCAGCATGGCGCATAACAAAATCACAAACGCTGTGAGCCGAGGAAAAAAAAGATTAAAGCAGCTGCCATGCAAATTGGGGGAATCCTGGGTAAAGGGTATTCCCTGGTTTGGGGATTTCAGAGCTGCATTTAACATAGATCGTGGGGGAGTTTGCTTTTTTTTGATGATACAAAACGCTATCTGTGTCTGTATGTATGTATAAATCTGCCTTTGTCCATCAGTTTTTATGATTACAAAACAAAAAAAAAAAAAGATGGAAGAAGATGGCAGGACGAAAAATTGGCAACATTTTTCACATGTTTCGAAACTTTTGTTTTCGTTAGATTTAATTCGTGGCAATTTAATTTATATTGCATCATGCGAGCATCATGCTGATAGGGGAGATAGAGTTTTTCAACGAATCATAATAAAAAACCTTATGAAAATATATCTTAAATAGTTTTTATGGGAACTACAGTGTCACCCTATCGAAATTTTACTATTTTCAGTCTTAAGTTCTTCTTTTACAATATTACAATACAATATTAATAAGCTACTCCTATTTATTTTATATTTTACAGAATTTAAATCATCTTTAAATCATAGAAAACCCTATGAAAATATATCTTAAATAATTTTCATCCTAACTACAGTGTCACCTTTTCGAAACTTTATCATTTTCAATCACAATATCTTCTTTTTATTATAATATTTCATACTTTTCAGAATTTAAGTCATCTTTAAATCATAAAAAAATATCCAAAGCCTGAAGAAATGCCACTACTCCCCACATGGATATATGGTAAGTGCTTTGTCTAAAAATATATATAATATTATGTATTTTAGAAGGAAACCAGCCAAGCTGAGCTTGTCTAGGGGCATTAGTCCCGGAAAATCTCTGTCTGGCGGCTGTCCCTTTCACTCACTCCCCCGACTTGTGAGACTCACTCCCCTGCAGCTAAAAATAACTGCAAATTGTGTTGGAAAAGTCGGGAGAATATGAAGGGAAGGCCTGTTGAGTAATTCTACGAATGATGGGCTCGGCTCAATAGTTTCCCTTAACCACATGTATCTCTCTCTGTCTCTTTCTTTGTCTCTCTCTCTCTCTCTCTGTCTGTCTGTGATGAGTTCTAAAGACATCTTTAATGAGCATCATTAGGTCGACTGTATCTTTGTATCTTGTATCGCGGCTTGTTGGTGCCTGCAAGCAGGCAGCGGATAAGATTTGTTTATAATAAAGTGGCATCGCCTTCGAAGACGTGACTGAAAGAGATGGATAGATCCTGGGGAGAGGAAAGAAAAAAAAAGGATCTGGTTGCCCCTTTTCTATGGGAAACAAATTTTCGTTAATTTTATGTGCAGAGCCCAGCTGCACTCCAGCCGGAGATTTCGGTGATTTTTTGAAGGAAAGTCAATCTTAAAATCATTTTTTTTAAAGAGGGAAAAGAAAAAAGGAAATATTTATCATATATTATATTTATTTCTTCATAGTTTTCATTTATAAAGAGTTTTTATAGAATATTAATTAATGTTTTGGTTTAAATTCATGCTTAAAGAGCTGATTTATAGAGGTATTTTCGTATAAATTATAAATTATAAATTATTTTAAACTTAAACTTCAGGAATTATAAAGATTTTATTTAAATTTCAAAATATTTTCTTTCTCTGTGAATTAAAAATTGAATAA
The DNA here is from genome assembly GCA_008042515.1 of Drosophila truncata. Taxonomy (NCBI): domain Eukaryota; kingdom Metazoa; phylum Arthropoda; class Insecta; order Diptera; family Drosophilidae; genus Drosophila; species Drosophila truncata. The sequence continues at coordinate 237,395 of VNJQ01000290.1, forward strand.
TGATCGATAGTGTCTGAGATTATGTGTGTGGGAGTTATTATTTGGGTTTGAGATTCGGGACTTTCCTGTTCTCTGTATCTGTGCCTTGTTTTGGTCACCTTTGACCTCTGCCGCCTGGAATTCTTGGCTCTTCTTTCTTCGCTCTTTTTTGGAGTAAGATCGGATGGGATCTTCCGGCCAAGCTTGACATTTTTATGAGCGCCCTTTTCTTGTATCTGAAACCTTTATTGTCTCTGGTTCTGTTTTGTTTCTCTTTTCCCCGATCGCTAACTCGCTCTCTCTCTCTCTCTCTCTGTCTTTCTCTTGCCTTTGATATTTTCATTAGTAATTAAGAGAAAATTTACAATAATTTCTGGTGCACCTACCACCGCCTTCCCTTGAATTTTGGTTTTCTCACACGCTTAACCCTTGTCTCCGGGGGGCCATTAAATGCCATCTTGTCCGCTGTCCAGTGTCCCCCTTTTTATTGCTGGCTCTTTTACAACTATGTATTATTATTATTATTATTGTTATTGCAACACACACACCTTAGGAGAGAGAAAGGGATAGGTCAGAGAGATGGATTCTCACAGTTGGCATTTGAAATCTCATTTCTCGTTCAGCTTCCGCAGCAGTTAAAAATAATGACAATTGAAATCCGGTGAATTGCTAGACGAAGATCTCTGCTTAGGCATAATTTTGTTGAAATATCATTTCAAAATATATTGAAAGACCAGAGTGGGGAGTTGTGAGTTTGAGTCACACTTGAAATGTGAATCTTTAGGAGAGAGAAAAGTGTAAACATGTGGAGTCCAATGACAGAAGTCTTCTAAAAAAATAAATGCCTAAGGAAAATACAAAAAGAAAAAGTGAAATTAATTAGATTATAGTTTTATAAACTAGATATATAGATAGAAAAATGGAATCACTGAAGAAATACTAAGTGTCAGTCTTGAGATGCTTTTGTTTTTCTTGGTCGCATTCCTTAGGGTCTGCTGGCTCTGTTCACAGTCAATTGGCAACCTTGTCCCGCTTGAGAAATGTTACAACTCTGCCACACCTATGCGTAAGTACACTGAGAAAAATAATATTTAAAAAACAAATATGAGTAATTTTAGTAATTATAAACCCTGTTTAAAAATATTAAAAATATTTTTTAGCTATTTTTCTATTAGAAACTTTACTTTATAAATTTACTAGGCTTTTAATTTTGTTTTCCTCTGCACATTTGTGATTTTCCCTCGCCCTCGCAGTAAAAGTTATAAAGTTTATGCATAATTTGTAGGCCAGAAAAAGCGCGAGAGAGTTCTATTTTCCAGCAACCTTGGCGTGTGGGAAAAGAATCTGTATCCGACTCAGAGTATCCGCGTAGCCGAGTATCTGAGCATCCAAGTATCTCAGTATCTCTCAGTATCTCAGTATCTGTGGGAGCGGCTGTGCTAATTGCGGTTGCAGATTTTCGCCCATCGCCGGGGTGTCAATTAAATTCAGCAGCAAAAGCAACAGCAGCAGCGTCACATCTGCAGCACAGCTGCTGCTGCTGCTGCTGCTGCTGCTGCCGAGTTCACCCGGGGGTCATGCTGCGAGGAAAAAAGCGGGGAGGGAAAAGAAACTGTCATGGGGAGGGTGGCGGTGGGGCAATGGCATCCCGCCAATGCATTTTATGCCATTTAGTTTTCCATTACTTCGTTTTCTTGGGCTCTCGTTGTATTATTTCCTTTTTTTTTTGTATTCCCTTTAAGGCTGGGAAAAAATGCAGACTAGCGACAATTTGTAATGCGATTAATGCGGCTGATTAAGTTTCGGCTTTGAGGGAACGTCCCTAGAGCCACAGTGGTCTATAAAAATAATGTAACTAAGTTTGTAATATATAAGAAAAATCTGTTCATTAATGGAATATATAAAGAGAGAAGAAAGGCAGGAAGAAAGCAAAGCGTTCGGAGAGAAATAAAGCATTATTAAAGCTTAAAGATTTCTTTTATAAATAATAATGAATTCCTTAAATAAGAAATATATAAATTCACTGCCTAAAAAATCAAGTTATTAAACAAAATACAAGCCAAAGGTAAATTTAAAAGGTGAGCGAGTTGAAACGCACGAACAGCATTCATGACTGGATTTCTTGGCCATCATCTTTATTTTATTTATTTTTATTTTTTTCTGTTATTTTCTGGCCGTGTTGCTGCTGCTGCTGCTGCTGCTGCTGCTGCTGCAGGTTGCAGGTTACCCAGTGGCTGGTTGCCTGTGCAATGTGCTGCATTTCCGGTAGCTGCTCAGGATCGAGAACAATAATGAGACCCGACGCGGCCCCGAGACTCGGTGCGTGTCTTTCGACGGTGCGTGTGTCTCATTTCTCGATACCCCTCGATACCCTGATTCTCTGATTCTCCGATTTCTCTGCTGTTCCCCTCAACGATTCTCGAATCCTCAGTTCTCGAATCCTCAATTCCGTTTTCTTTATCCGCCAGCAGAGACGTGCCTTTTGGGCCCTGCAATTGATTTCTCTGAATTTTTGTATTTTTTGCTCGCTCTCGTCTCCTTTGTGCCTTCAATTTTTGCAGTTGAACCCTGAATTTTTGTGGGCTGCACTGGGAGAAATAATGGTATATAAATATAAATCAGGAAACTGATCAATGTCACTTGTAGCATAATTTCTTTTATTTTTATTTCTAAGTTGAACTTTCTTGTTATAAATTATATTTTGTGATTATTATATTTAATTTCTCGCTGTGTGCTCTTATTCCTGGCACTGTTTCCTTATCTAGTTTTGTGTGAAGTCATTTTGTACCTGTGTCCAGGTAAGGGGAGTGTCTGTATGCTCACCCCTGTGGTGTTGGTAAAAAAAAACACGAAAATAAAACAAGTCAGAGAAATGCATTGCTGGTTTTTGAGAATCAGAATCTTGGCGACACGGCTTCCTGTGAGCCAAAATCGGAGTCTGGCGGTCCTGTGATCCTGTGAAAATTACACACTAAAATGCAATTAACAAACAGAAGTGAGGCTGCCGTTTTGGGATTAGAAAAAACCAGACGTGCTCGGGATCTGACTGGGATCTGAGATCTTCTGGCAGTGTCTTTAGCCTGTCATTGTTGGATTCCCACACGGAGACGGGACGGACGTCGGGAATCATAATTTGGCTTAATCTATAATTTCTGAAGGATCAGGGGCATTGGTTTGCGTGTGCGACCTTCTGCCGGCAATTAAACTGTCTCTCGGAGGAGGCGGTCGGTCGGTCCACTTCTCTTTTTCTCTCTCTCTCCCCAGCTGTTGCCGTGCTTACCTGTTCATAATTCTCACCTCAACCTCCAACTCTTTGCGCCTCATTATGAAAACAAGCCAAGAGCTGAGCCAAGAGAGAGAACTGGAAGGGGGCAATTCAGAAAATCACAAATCAAAGAGATCCATGCCGACCTAGAACAAAAAAAAACAGAACAGATGTCGGTCTTTACAAAGTTTATTGCCAAAGGGCCTTATCGTAATTGGTATCTGGATTATTTATGGTAAACAATTAATAGTTAAACGGATATACTATTAAATAAATAATAACCCTTTGATATAAGCTTTAATCTCATTTAAGATATAATGTATAAAAAATCACAGAGTTATCTTAATGGCATTTATATTACATATTCTAATCAAAGGCTTCGCTAAAACATGCCAAAAACATGTCCTACAATTATTATTATGTCCAAAGTGTTAATAATAATAATGAAATTATTTTTAGAATTTTTTTATGACATACCGAAAACACAAACATTTTTATGCAAATGCATTGTAATGTGACAATGTGAGGCTGTGGGGATGGGCTTATAAAATCCCGGCTGGACGGGGATTATGATTTGTTGGAATGCATTGCAAATTTTCGGTTTATGGCATGGAATTTTCCCCAACATTTTCCGCAACATTTGCGCTAAATTTGGTCAATAGTTTGGCCATTTGAGGGCTTCTAATTTGCAACATTTTGTGCAAGTTTTTTTTTTGGCAATTTCAGGCGAATTTGGGGAAACCTCAAAATTAATTTACAATTTCCAAAATTTCCACAATTATTTGTGACAATTTTTCGAGGCCTTTAATGAGTTTGAACTCTCAATGACTCAATGACTGACTATTTCGAGCTTATCAGACGACAGACATGACCCTAAAATACCCGGAAAAATATCCAGTAAAAGGTTCGACTTGGGTCTGCAGGACACTTTTCGGTCGACTGACTCACGGGACAGGAGCACAAAAAGGGGGGTCGCGTGCCCAGACGCAGGTGCACTGATTACCACCGGCTGACTCACCTCACCTATCCACAGATCCCTGCCAAGGCATTTGTCAACGTCACAGAGTACTCCTTGACTGCGGGGGTGGACTTTCGTCCTTTTGTGTTTGTTTTGCCCTTTTCTGCATCATTCACTTCCGGTCCGTGGCTGCAACGTGACTCATTCGAGGTCCTGTGGCCGGGGGAAACCCTGGCGAAGGCAAACGCGCGCGCGAGCTACCCTAGGTCCCAGCCGATTTTCCGCCACTCTACTCGGAGTATTAAAATTCTGGCAAGGGGCTTCTTGAGAAGGGATTACACCCAACATTTTTTGCATTTTAATTTCTATATATATTTTTGTATTTTATTTTTATATTTTTAAAGAAGAAAGTGCTTTTGAAATCGAATTTGGTTTTCTAGAAATTTTTCAAGCTAAAGAAAGAAAGTGTATAAAATTATTGACATATTATTATAGATTTTCTTCGGCAAGAATTTCTTTAAAGATCTCTAGAGTAAGTTTATTTTAATTTTTAAACATAAATCTATAAATTAATTAATAATAATAATATTTTGTATAGTTTCTAAGCTTTTAGGTATCCAAATTTTCTTTCTGTGCAGCGGCAAAGTCTGCAAGTCAGTGGAGGCTCTTGAAAGTTCGAGCCGCATGTCACACGGGTTTGTTGCCCCAATCTGTGAGGCACTAGGCTGCAGGTAAACACAAAATGATATATTAGTTATATAATAAATATATAAAATATCATAATTTATACTTAAATAAGTAAGGTTATGTGTAAGAAATTAATTAAATATATTTACTTTACCCTTAGCTACTGTTAAACCTTTAATTTCATATTTAAAGACTTCCTACAACCCTAAAAAAATTATATTAAATATATAAAAATATTATTAAAATATTTCTTAAGCCAAAAATCTCTGTTTAGGCCCTATTCTGTTGCTTAGTGTCCTTGCAGGCTCTGCGGCTGCCCCAGGATGTGGGCTCTGGATGGCAAAAATGCAAAGTACGCTTGATTTACAGTCATTAAAAGGGTTCCTCCCAGCTTCCTCGTCGGCTTTGGCCCGCCGTGTGTGTGTGTTCGTTCCATCTTTGGCAAATTGAGCCTAGACGAAGGGCTCGAGGGCTCGAGGACTCCCCCATGCCTGGCGGTGGCATTTTAATTGGCAGCCCGGCCATATCCTTATGCATGCCGTTGCATGTCCTCGTCCCAGGATTCACACACACTCTTCTTCTCCTTTCTTTTTTTGTTTTTGTATTTTCCTAGTCGTAGTATTTAGCAGCGGGAAAGGCGTATGAATGAAATGCTGACTTCATTCATAAAACAAATCGCAGTCAGGTGAAGAATTCTCTCAATGAAATGGATTAGTCAGCAGGTGGAAAAGCCAGTGGAAAATGCGGTATGGAAAACAACAAAAAAAACCTAAGACCAAAGCAGGAAGCTGCAGCCGGCGCAAGGACAATGCGAATGAACAAGGAGACGAAGCTGGAGACAGAGTCGGAGATGGAGACGAAGTCGGAGACGGAGACGAAGCCGGAGACGGGGACGAAGCTTGGGAGCCGGACTTGGTCCCAAGACCAAGACGTGGTCTCATTAGCGTTGGCCCAGACTGACTTTCCGCTGAGTGGAGCAACGTATCCGCATTGGGGATATAAATTTCTGTTCAAAAGGTATATAAGACTGACTGGTAAATAAATAGTTATAGTTTTATAAATAAGGATTAAAGTGTATTAAATATAAAAGAAAGTATTTAGGTATTTTATAAATATTTTTTAAGATCAAGTTTAGTTTATAATAACCTATAAAAGGGTAGTATTTTTCGTATATTATAGATTATCCATAGGTATATTATATTTCCCATTTTTTACTATATATCCCTGAAAACAGTATCCACTGAACCACTCTCATAGCTCCCTCGCTTTCCCCTTTTATTTATATAAACTCTTTTTATTTTATAAATATTTTTTAAGATCAACTATACTTTATTCTAACCTTTAAAAGGATACTATTCGAAAGGTTTATTATATTTCCCATATTTTACTATATATCCCTGAAAACAGTATCCACTGAACCACTCTCATAGCTCTCTCGCCTTCCCCTTTATTTATATAAACTCTTTTTGTTCTGTCTGCTTCATCTGCGACGGTTGAAAAAAAAAAGAAACAAGCTGCTTCTATTTGCTGGAGCGAAATGTTGGTACACTCTATTGACAGTTCACTGCACGACACTTGACTGTTTGAGTTGGCATTCAAAACATCGCACACACAGATACCCCACACACACACACACACACACACAGCAACAGAGATGCGCTACAAATACAGACGCATCGTGGGGCCCAACTGCAGCAACACTTTCAAAACAAATACAAACAACAACTGACAGCTACCACCGCACTTTCTTCCTCACAAAACAAAAACAAAAATAAAAAAAAAAAAAAGAGGAATATAGTAGGCAGGGCCAAGGGGGGATTTCAGGGGGCCAAACACGTCGCTTTGAACAATGCAAGTTAATTAAAGTGCAATTAAACACAGGCCAGGGGAAGAGGCGGAGGATGAGGCCGAGACTGAGGCTCAGGCAAGATGCAGATGCGGCTAAATAGACGAGGTCAACGGGAGAAGCCTCAAAGGAAAAGGCTAAGCAGAGAGAAGGAGGAGGGCACAGAGAGCACAGAAAGTGCGGTAAATGAATTAGAGATTAAGGACCACACACTAATTAAATTAAATTAAATTAAAATACAAAAGAGCAGACCACCAGAAAGAACTAAATAGAAGTAGTGACTAATATATGAGGTGTATAGCTCCAAAAAATGTATATTAAATATCAAGTATCTGGGAGATATTTTTAATTTTCGTCTACATGTACTTCTCATTTCACATTTGAATTTTGAAAGGAAGATGAAACGTAGAATCCTTCGTTCTTGCAAGTTGAAAAGACAAACCAAAGATACATTTTTAACCACACAAATTTGACCAGCTGCCTCTCCTTCATTCTTCTCCGTGAAAAACCTCAATCTTGGCCCTTTCCGCTTCCTGCTTGACCCTTGAGTTTTTTGGCTTAAACTTTTGCCCAGTTGTTTGTAATTATTTATAGCACCTCCGAGCAGCGCCTTTGCTCCAAAAAGAGAGTAGGAAAACGCTTGCCAGGAATGTGGCTGAGATTCTGCAGCAGTTTCTGTGGCGAAAACAATGCAAAACAAATAAATAAAAAACTTTTTACTCAACCAGTAACATTAACCCCTAATAAAAGAGCAGCTTTAATTATAACAAATATATTTTTTACATTTTATTTTATATTTCTTTAAAAATTAAGTAATAAATAACAAACATTTCCCTTTACCTACCTTTATTTTAATTAAACACTCAAAGGGTTAAAATCTACAAATGGGACACAGGAATAAATGTAAGTGGGGGTTACGGGGGGTTAAGGGGGGACTCCATATGACAGGTGCATGCGTCATCAGTGTTCGTGCAAAGGCCAAAGTGTGCACAACGACCACAAAAAGTGGTAAATAATTTCGCAAAAGTTGCTCAAACAACCTGAGCCCCCAAAATATCAAACGGTGGAAAATCCAACCGAAAAAAAACCAACAACAACAACAACGAAAACTAGAGGGGAATACAAAAAAAAAAATTGAAAAACTGGGTAATTGGGAGTGGCAACACGCCCCCTTTGGCCAACTGCCATGGCAATTACACGTCTCCTCTGACAGGAGAGGTGCCCACAAATTAGCCGTGGCAAGGCGCAAAGGCCCGAAGACAGCCCAAACTGACAAAATAAAATACAGAAGAAAAAAAACAATATATATACGATAACTGAAAACCCAAAAGAGTAGCCCACAAACTGAAAAACCCCCCAAAAAAAAATACAGCCCCAAAATCTTCGCCACGAAAGTCGGCCGAAAAGATCCCCAAATGCGGAAAAATTAAGGTTGGGCTGTGTGAATGCATCTAGACGTTCCCCAAGGCAGTGGTTAAAACTGGACTCTATTTATAAACAGGAAAATATATTTAAGACTACAAAATGATAAATGAAATATTGAAACTAAATCAGGAATTATTTATATCTCTTATTATATCTCATCTTATTTATATCTTATCATTCCCTTGACATAATTATAATTTTCTGGCAAGCTCACATACTCATACTCGCCTTTTATTTATTTTAATTATTAAATATTTATTTAATTATAATTAAAAGTATTTAATAAGTACTTGTACTTGTCTTGCAATTGCAACCACTGTTTTGTCAGTTGCAGTTGGCAGTTTACTGGCTCTTGGCTTTCAGTTTTATATATTTTTTTGTTGGCCAAATAAACCAGTTTCGGCACCGCGGCCAGCAGAAAAAAAACTTTCCATTTCGAAACGCCACTGGAAAAAAGGTTAAATGTGAGCGACAAATGCAGTGGAGCTCTTTTTTCCAGGCTCGGTTTCGGTTTCGGTTTGGGTTTGGGTTTGGGTTTGAGTTTGGGTTTCGATTTCTGGTTTCGGGGTAATGTCGTCGGCTGGCTGACAGGCCGCTGATAAGAACTCTCGGTGGGTTTTTCTGGGTTGGGTTTACTTCTACTTACTGAACCCCTTTTTCCAGGCTGTCTTCTGATAAGATTTGGCTTTTTTGGGTTGAGCCTAACAAATGATGGCGCAGAGACTTTTCCGGGAACTGACAATCGTCGAGGTGAATAAAAATGATATTTGCTGAGATGCAAAATGTTAACTATATTAATTATTATTATTTTTTAAGGTTTGTCTATTTATTATAATATTTTAAAATGTGGTTTAAAGGAACTGGGAGCTTTCAGACAGAACTGCAAATCCAGAGATCGTATCGGCAGTGGGGATTCATTTATTCATTTATTTATAAAACATTAATAAAGCCTAGCAAACAATATTACACTTAATAATTGTACAAAAATTATGTTTAAAGTCTAAAAAATATAATGTATTGAATATTAAGTAGATCTTTCCTTAATCAAGTGATACATAACCTCTATCTTAAATATATTTTCTATTACTATAGTGTTTCGCCATCTGTGGAATCTTCCACCATTATTTTCAGCTTAATTTCGGAACTCGGGGCACTGCTGCTGCAATTATTCAAAGCTTGTTTAAGCCGACGAAAAAAAAAAAACTGAAAGCTAAGTAAAACCCCATTCGACCTTGGCCAAAAAAAAAAACCAGAAACAATGCAAAATGTAAGATTTTCACAGCGGGACAGAAACATAAAGTTTATACGCAAATGGAGACCAGTTCCCACACAAGTCGCAACGGCGGTGTAACAAATCGCTGTGCTACTTTAAATGGTCCACTAAAATATTGTATATATCTTAAAGGCATCTCTAGGGGCCGTGGCCATATGAAATATGTCTCTAATATTGGCTTAAAACACTCGAACAAAGACCCGTGAAATATGTGTCTTGCCCCGGCATCATCACCTTAAAAACGATGATCATTATGATATGATGTGATGATGATGATGAAACCGAAACCGACACCGAAACCAGAGCTCGGGCATTTGCATTCTGAATCTTTGAATCTGATTTTCGCTGTGATTTACGATCCCTTTGCCAAAACCAAACACTGACTAATTCGGGGGTTGCCTCTTTGATCTCTTGTGGCTGGGAGAGAGAAATATAACAAATTGCCCACCAAAAATCTTGGCTTGATTAATAATAAACTCGGTTTTTATTTTACTTAATTTTTTTTTCCCCTTCTTATCACCAAAAACAGCCACAGAAACGGCTCAAATGCTCATAAATCGTTGGCCTTTTTTGTCACAATATTATTTGCATTCAAATTGGAAAATATTTTCAAGTTAAATTTGTCTGATAAGCCCACTAAATAGGTTTTCTGAGAGATTTATTCGCTGGAATAAAATGAATATTGAAAAGTTACAAATGTAATTAATTAAATATAAAAGGCAGATAAATATAAAGTATATTTATATAATATTTAACTTGTTCTTTACCTTATTTTCTCTATGTGAAGTGAAGATAAACATTAAATGTATTAATTATTTGGGAATCAACATCTCCACGCCCACCAATCGCATACCAGTTGGTCATCAATTCGATTCGCATTCGATTACAATTAGATAATTGATTTTCCCCATCACACGTCACACGATGACTCCCCCTCAAAATGCCAAAAACCAACCACAAATTTCATATTACAATTTTCAATTTTTGCCGTGGCCAATTCAATGTCAGTCGATTGACCAAAAACAGCAGCAGCCAAAAATTGAACTCAAAACAAAACAAAAATACAACAAAAAAACTGCAATAAAAATCAGTTGGTCAGAAAACCAAATTAAATGCGAAAAGAATACACAAGCCAAGATGAAGTCTGACTGGATTCGAGTTGAAGCCGGGCGACACAATAAAATACGTTTAAAAATTTACGAATAAAATTAAGTCTGACCAACAAAAGATGACCAAAAACCACAGATTTAAGATACAGATAAGCAGGGGGGATTAGCCGACGGGAAGCTACTCTTTAACTGATAAATAGATATATAATTTAGTGAGTATTTTTAAGCAGTTTTAAATGAAGAGAGTCCCAAACTTTATGCAATTTCTGGCAGTGTCAGAGTACCGATGGAAACTTGTTTTGTATTGTTATTGTTATTAGCATTTTTCTCTGTCATTTGATGTTATTTTTTGTTGTTGTTGTTTCTCGTTTGGCAGAGTCAAAATATATATAAAAAAAAATAAAAATAAAAACAAAATGCAAAGTTATGGCCACGAGTTGTGGGGCAGGTTTTTATTTTATTTCGTTTTGTCTACTATTTTTTTTTTTGTTTTTATTTTTGCTGAAGACGAAACGCCCACGCGACCAACATTTTTTCCTTGTCTTTTGAAACCCCTATCTACACAGGAAAAAATACTTAACGATGGTAATTATAACTATTCCGGGAATATTGGATTAAAAGTAAAGGTATAGTGCTTGTTTTTTAATTTGTGCCTTGAAAACTTTTCCTAAAAATTTAATTAAATGCTGGTTACTTATTTTAGAGTTTTTTTATATCAAAAAGAACCTAAAGAATATTATTAATTGGTTAAAATCAGCTAATTCTTCAAGTGTGGCGTTGCACATACGTCGCGAGGTCTTGCTTTTGATTTGAAATACGAATGAGAAAACCCGTTGCCAGCGCCACATAAATAAATAAAAAAAAAAATATTACCCCCACAGATCCATGTGTATCTGTATCTGTATCTGTCGTCTGTCGTCTGGTATCTGCCGGAGCCGCGTAGAAATAAAGCCATGGTGTTACACGACAATTCGTGCAGGTGTTATTGAGACTTGCGAATGATTTGGCGCCAGTTTATGGCGCTAGCCGACAAAATTCTCCATCTCCACGAATATATTTCAATTTTTGTATGCCAAATGTTGAGAGATAAGTCCGAGTTTATCCACAAAGAAACGCAAAATATTTAGGTGACTTGCGTGCCCCAAAAATAAGCAAGAAATTGTATCAGGTGTGCGGAATAAACAATAAAAAATGGTTTAGAGGTAGATATAATTTTTAAAAATTATTTAAGATATTTTAAAAAACAATTGAATATGTATTGAAATTTATAAAATATAAAAATGATTACTGCAAAATGTTTGAATCACTTTTGTGCTTTGATTTTTTATGGTTTTGAATTTCTTCAAGTTTTCACCTACTTACTGGCTTACTTGGAAATTAATTAATTTTTATTATTAGCTTAAAAAATAAACCCAGAAACCGCAGGGCCATGTAAAATTCTAGGAATTCAACCGCAAAAATAGCTCCAGAAACCTTTGCTTAACTTAGCTTCATTTAGATTGATTCAGAAAGCTAACCCGGGCTCATCTCCCATCATTATTATTTTGATTTTTAATTCCCAAGAACTTCAGCGAACTAACGGAGGGGGAAAAAGCGCAAATTAAAATTAAAATAAATAGCAACCGACTCGCAAATATAATTCTTAGCCCCTTGCCAGCCATTTGGTGTTCTGTTCTGTTCTGTTTGCTTGTCCTCTTGTTTCATGCCTTATTTTATTTTATTTATTTATTTTTACTTTCCGGCAGCTGAGAAGAAATCTGAGAAAATCCCAGCTCCGACGACGGTCAGCAAACTTTTGGCTTTGCTTTTGGCTCTTCTAATTAAGATGAATTAAGCAAAATCATTTCGATTAGAAAAACGGAGGAGCGAAAAAACGAAGCCCCGCCACAAGATGATGATGGAGATGATGAAATGGCAGAAGCTGGAAGCTGGGAGCTTCGAGCTGAAGATGAAGCTTGAGCCGTGGCGACTAACTGTTCTTTGAGGCGTTTGATGATGAGCCGATGGATGACGTTTAAGAAAGAAAATACTACAAAAAAAAAATAAGCTAGAATAAAATAAAATAAAAGGAAAGCGTTGACAGATGCCCAGCGTTGAGGCTGTAATTGCTGTTAACTGTGGGGCATAATAACTTTATTAGGAAGTTCGTTGCAATGATGATGATGATGATGATGATGAGGGCAAACTTTAAGTGGAACTGCCGGGAAATTCATATGGAAAATATTTCTTAGTTTAAAGGGTAAATGTTTGCTTGAAAGACAAACTTCTTGGCTAAACATTTATGCTCATGCTTGTGGCAAGAGTTTTGGCCGCCTTTAGGCCGCATTTAGTTCCCAAGTGGTTGCGTTGCGTATACTTTCCGGCTTCTTTTTTATTATTTTTCCTCTCTTGTCGCAAGTGAAATTCCCTGGCCTGGCCTGGCCCATCTTATTGTTGTGTGTATTTTAATTAATTAAGATTTATAAGCGGCGGCCGACAAACGAACGCAATTCAGCGGAAATTTAAATGCACAGAGACCACCGACCACCGACCATCGCCTGTCTTCGGCTCCGAGAGCGAGAGCTTGAGCTGCTGCTGTGCGAAAAATGCCCAACAGTGGCTTCCCCTCTTAGCCCCCCCCTATTTTCCTTTTCCCTCTACCCTTCCCCCTCCCCTTCAAGCCGAGTTGCCATGTATTTAATTTAATTGAATTTGCGCCGCCATCAACGGGGCGGCGGCGGCAGGCAGATACAGGCAACACGACAACGACAACGACAACGACAACGACGATGACGAGGAAACTTAACGAGCGAAACGTGGCCCAAACAGCAACAACTACGGCTAAAACACTGGCCAACGGGTGACCCCTTCTACGGATACGGTTACGGTTACGGTTACGCAGTTACGGGGTTACGGCTGCACTGCAAATAAAATAATTTAAGACTTGGAAATATGCATTTTATGTTGTATTTAGATTTTTGTAAGGCTTTCTTACCTTTTAAATTATTTTAATATATTTTATAAGAAGGCTTTATTTATTTTATTTAAATGGAAAATTTATGTTGACTCTTAATAATAATAATTAAAACATTAATTAAACTTAGAGCATTAAGGGATATATTTTAAGTTGTGTTTCCTCTCATTTTAAAATCTTTCAATACATTTAATAATATTCAATAATTAATTTTATAAAATACTATAGTTTTTTAAGAAGGCACATAAAATATAAATACTTTTAAGGCAATAAAATAAAATTAAATGGGAATAAAAGAAGATATATCTCATAGATACAAGTAAAAGTATTTATAAGCAGGCTTAAAATTTTATTGAATAAACTTTTAGGCTTATTAATTTGTTTTACTAATTTAATAATATTTAAAAATGTTATTAATTTATTAAAAATTTTCATTTCTCTCTGCGTATGAGTAATATGATAAAATGATTACACATCCGCCTTGAGTTTGCACTGAGACATTGCTCATACGACACGTTGTTGCGGAGCTCGGAGCCCCGAGGGCTGGCGAAAACAGGAAATCGTGTTTAGTCTTAAGTCGGAGACCGAGACTGGTAGCTCCCCGCCCCACCACATTCCCGGACGGAATGAAATCCGGGGGTTAAAACAAAAGTGAAGAGGAGTAAGCATTTGCCATTGCGAGATGTTGTGTCCAATGCAATTATGAAAATTTACGAGTTTTTTGTTTCAACAGACAAAGTGCGTTGTTTTTATCCCCCCCTTTCCCTCCCTCCCCGCTCTCTCTTTTTTGGTGAAAATAATTTACGATCCGCAAAAGTTTTCTCTTAACTTAATGCTGCAAAACATCACCGAGAAACATGACCGAGAAATATATAAACCAAGGAGAATGGCTAGCAAAAACTTAAAAAAAATTACTTAAAAATATTTAAGAAAAGCCTTTAAGCTGGGAATTAATTTCAACTTTAACTTGAATATTATTTCTTTTATTTTGAATACTTGAAAAATATTTACAGATTACTGTTTACTGTCTGCTTGGAATAATAAATCGAGTGACCCAGAAGAACTCTGGGAACCATCAATTCCGAGGGCCCCGTCTGGTTATCGAAAATAGACCCCCTCAAATGTATATATATATATATATATATATATACCTCGCATGCTATAGACAATTTTCTCCTTCTTCGTCTGCAGTTAATAATTAATTATATAATTGCAAGCGGACCCAACAATGTGGGGGGAAAACAAAAAAAACAAAGAAGGCGAAAGATGTCGGCGCACAGGTGAATTCTCACGCTTGTCTCGTTGGGGCTGTATTGAAATATTTATTATAATTATAGGTCACTCTGGTCTATTCATAGGATCTGCGAAAATAATCGATATGCATGCGTGTGGGGAGTTCCTAACAAATTGTGCGAGGCTCCAGAGTTGACATAAGTGGACGGTTTCGCCCAAAAAAAAATACAAACCAAAGAAACAAGCATCAGCAATGGGCAGGTGCGAAAAAATGGTAAACAAAAGGTAATACACCTGGGAAAATTCCCTGTTAAGTGTCTTGGAAAATTGTTTATTAAATATTTGGTTTATTAGAAAGTATTTGAAGAGTTTTCTTTACCATAAAACATGACTTTTCTTATTTTATTTGTTATAATTTATGTAATTATAGAGTTTTTCCTTTATTTTCAGGTTTTTCTTTTGGAAATGTGGCTATTTATGACACAATTTAGACTAGTGCCTGGCTTTTTTAGGACCTAACCTGGGCATAGGCTGCGATGTGTGCCCAAGTGCTGCTGGGCATCATTGCGATTTCGATTTCAATTATGCGCCATCATTTTTCAAGTTCGCATCGCTGCCCTGGCACGCGACAGAAATTAATAATTGAGCCGGCGGTGAAAGAGATGGCAAGCGTGACGGAGCGAGACGGTTGCAGTGCCATTTGCTAAATTGAAGGCAGCAGCAGCAACAGCAGCAGCAGCAGCAGCAGCAGCCGTTGTGGAATTGGACATGGATGTGGCTGTGAATGTGGATGCAATGGTGATGACGATGATGATGCCCAGTCAATTTCGCTTCACTTTGATTGTATGCAAATCTTGGGGGCAACGCAAAGGGGGTGCAATGCTGCATATGGGATGGAAATTAAGTGCATCACTTGTTGCCCAGCACTCCAAACACACAGAGAAATAACTTTTACAAGTGATAGATGAAAGAAAAATAAGGGTACTACCTTTTTTTTACTATATGAAAAAAAATAAAGGCAGTTTTCATATTTTTAAGATGAATTTTGTTGTTAAAATTAACTGTAATCATATGCCTATACCATTAAGAGCTTTAATATATTTAATTTATTTTTAATATATATATTTTATATATTATTTATATTCCTTTTCCCTTCCCTGCATTTTTCTCTGTGGCAAATTACTTGACTGAAAGACGGGAAATGCCACAGAAGATTTGGCTGCTGCTTTCTTCTCTTTAATGACGCCTCTTTTATGAGCCACAGGATGCAGGTGAAAACTAAGAAAAACGCTGACCACTGCGAGGAAATCAGTTATGCAGACTAGGCAGAAAATTGCAAAGAATAAACCAAAGAAAATATAATTTTTAATACATTTTTCTGCGATTCCCCAAAATAAATACTTAATTAAATTAATTTTACTTCCTTTCCCTTTATAATTCATCATTAAATGATTTTAAATAACTCCAGCATAAATTTCTAAAAGAAAAACCCTTAGTTCTGTGAAACATTTTCCTAATTGCAAACTCTATAAATTGCAATTCAAGTAAAAGCCATTTTCAGCCAGCTGAGACCCGAATTTCGGGCCAGGCCAGCGAAAGGTAGTAAAAAAAAGAGCAGAAAAGAAATTGAATCAATTAAATCATAATATTTGCAGCACACAAAAGTGATCAATGGCTCGAAACCTTGTTGTGTCATTAATTGAACAGAGAGAGAAGTGTATAGGAGGAGAGCAGAGTTCGTGGGGGCTGTGGGGAGTCAACAGAAACAACAGGACGCATTTGCAAAAAGCCACACGAAAAACCGCATGAAATCACATAAATTAAAATAACTCTATTAACCTGAACAAATTTATTATTTTGACCAGCGGCTGGCTCTTTCCTCTCTTTTTATTGGGGAGCAGGAGCTGGAGCTAGTGGGAGGTTCACTTGTATTCGGATTTGCTGTGACAATGAAACGCGTGACTTGGACAAAGCGAAAGCTGGCAGGACGAGAGTCCTGTTTGCTTTTGTTCGACTCGTTTCTCTCTCTCTCTCTCTGTGATTTTTTTGCTCCCCACACTTTTTGAAGCAGAATTTATTATCCTTGCCTCCTGCTGTGGCACCGAGTAACCCCACTCCCCGCCCGTTTAATTGTGCGCCATTTAAACACCTGCTGTGCTAGGGTAGAGTTGGTGGTTCCCCAATCCCAATCCCGAACCCCGAACCCCGAACCCTCACATGTCCATACATCATTGGGCCGCAAAATGTTTATGACCCTTATGGCATGCCATGCCATGCGCCCCCAACGAGCATTTAATAGTTTTGGCGCGGCATTTTCTCGTAATGCTTTATTTATTTTTAATCATAGAACAAATACCGACTCGCCCCCAAAAATATGGCCCATCATTTGTTCAACGATATGTGCAAACAATTGGCGCATTAAAGCCAAAAGCGGAAAATAAATTTTCATTTAATTGATTGGAACAAAAACACACACAGGGAATGGTTAATAAATAGAATAATGATCCAAGATCTTGAACTAAAAGAGCTGCCAAAATAAATAAACTTTAATAGAGTCCAAAAAGAAAAGTATATCTATAAAATATATTAAGAGAGACAGAGGAATTAATCACATCATCTGTCCCTGTTTTTGTTGCCTCAATTGACTTGAAATTATTGGCCAGAATCGTTCCAAGACATTGGGTATTATTAGACCAAGTTTTTAGGGGGCCTCCGGGCCCCATCAGTCAGTCATCGCAGTCATCGCATTTCTTGATCAATTATTTCCTCGTCTTCTTGGCTAGAAGTCCAATGTAATAATTACCACTGTTGTCATTCCATTTCTATTTTCTCGACTCGTTTCGTTCCATTCAAAGCGAGTGACTACTGTGGCCGGAGCCTATTAATCAATCATCTTTGAAAATGCTGCAAGTGTCCATTTCTCTGCCAGAGAGGGGTTTATTTTACTGGAATGCCTGCAGCACGAATATGTCAGGTCGTGGCTCCTAAGTGACTCTGCTAATGGATGTCGAGAATACGACGGGGAACATTGGCAGAGGGGGTAAATCTTAATATTTATATAACAATCCTGGTAATAATCCTGGTAAATGTTCTAAGAATTAAATTATAATGGGAGTTTCTTTCTCTTCTTTACAATCCAAATGGTTTTTTTTGCCAGCAATTCGCTTTAGACATTTGCTAAGGTCAATGGGGGAAATCGAATTGTGGAAAAAATTAGCGGACAAAATTTGTATAAATTAACAAAAGCAGAAATGGTTTTTATATTCCTTTTTAAAGGTAGTGGGAATATATAACATATTTATAGTATTTATTGTAAGGCACATGCAGGGCTTTGAAAGCCTTTTACTTAAGGGTTTTCAAGGCCTTGTAGATGGGTTTACTTTGGCCAAAACGAATCTGGGCACACTTCCACATTTTTCTTACGATTTCCAAACTTCCATTTGCTATTTTCAGTCTGTCTCGTTTTTTTGTGGCTTTCTAACTTAGCAAATATTTTATTAATAGCAATTTTCCTTCACCTAAAACATTTATAACAGATTAATATTATATATTTAATAGCTAGAATCAAAAATAAAGTATTTAAATAATATTTTTCGGCCTTCTCCTATTTAGTTTTAAAAACCCCTCGATTTTCGGATGTCGCTGAACTCTTAGAGGGGAGCTTTCCGTGGAGGTCTTCCCACTGAACAGTCAGTCACACACTCAAATCTTAATCACAACTTCCTGTATGAATTGATATTTTCGTCTTACAGTATTTCTCCTCTGTTCGTTATTATTACTATTTTTTTTGTTTTGTATTTTGTTTTTATTTTTAGCTTGTATTTCTCTCTATTTCTGTTTGGTCGTGGGAAAAAGCTAAAGGCACTTTTTTTTTTTTTTGGGTGGGCCCGGAACGGAAGATTAGTATGCAAAAGGTTTAAAAATGATTACAAAAAATAGTGGGATAGGTATAAATAAAATTACCAGCTTGCAGAAGGCTTTTGTTAATTAATTGCTGAAGCCTTAAAGAGCTGCGACTTGATTTAATAATTGCTCAAGTTCAATATGAGTTGGAGAAAACATTAAGTGATTATGAAGATTTTGGGGGTGCTTTTGAATGTTTAATGAATTAATATAAATATAATTTATTGATTAAAATAAAAGAAATACAGCTGACTGAAGTTTTTGTCTCTGAAATTAATTAATAATATATCTGGCTTAAGTTCTTGTTTATTTAATTAAAAGAAAACTAAAAAGAAGCCTTTAAAATCTTTCTCTGGTAAAAATTTCTTGATAAAAATTGTAAAATATATTTAACTCTTAACTTATGGGTAATTATTTCATTTCCTAACATTTTCCTTAGTGTAATTGGTGGTTTCCGGCAAAGAATTCAGGGATTATAACCGCTATTAGAATTCTGAATTCCAAATTTTTGGGAGGATGGGAAAAATTGGGCGAAAAACAAGCCCCGCACTTGGCACGCATAATTCATGTAAATTCGCGGACTCTCGCACTTTGACAAAGGCCGGCGGGGCTGCTGCTGCTGCTGTTGCCACGCCTTCTTTTCGTCTCACCGCCCCTGAAATAAACCCCTCCCTCCCCGACCACACCGGATCACCGATTAACCCGCCTAATGCGCATAAATTTGAGAATCTTTATGCGCCTGACTGCTGTCCGCTGATTGCTGCCGGCGAACAAAACTAAACACTTTTAAGCCCATAAATTTTGCCATCACAAAAGAGCTAAGCAAATCAAAACAAAGCCAAAAAACACTGAGAGATTAACCATTAAAATTTAATATAAATTATAAATATAAATATAAATTAAAGATTATATGGAACACATTGAAAACAAAACATTCTTCTATCAATTCTTTGCGTAAAAACTAAAGAAATAAAGCTTTTCAAATTTATTTTTGAATTTAAATTAAGTATCTTCCCATTTTTCACCGTGTCTAGAAAGAGATACAAATACTAATTTGAATATTGATATGATTCCGATTTGGTTTCGGGGTCTGCATTAATTAAGAGCTGAAAATTAGCGCTCGTGTTGAACGCGTGCGCAGAGCAAGTTATATATGTACAATACATATATCGGGCCGATCGCAGCCAAAAAATATGGCAACGTCCCTCACTTGACAATTTCCCATTAATCCTCCATCGATCTGTGATCCATTTTCATAGAGAAAGAAACGAGAAAAAAGCCACACAAAAAATAATAATAAAATGCCTTTGGTATTCATAATGAGAGATTTATGGGTTTTTGCGGTAGAACGGTTACTGGGTGGGATTAGAGAAAGGTTTTTTTGGGAAAGTATTTGACTTTAAATTGTCATGTTGTTATTATTATGTAAAGCAAGTAGAATTTTTTTGATATAAATGATGGTTTTTTTGAAAGGTAAAAGCTTGGGGGTTCAAGGTTTTTTGGGACTTTTTCTTAATACCTTAGAATACGTAGTTTGATTTAATTTTAACATTTTAATTACTATATATTATAGTAATTATAGTATTATTATTATTAGTATTATTATTATTATTATTATTATTATTATTATTATATTATATCTATATATTAAAACCTATATTATTTCTACTTTTTGCTGCTTTTTTGTGAATTTTGTGAATTGGTGGAACTCCCAATGCTTTGCGCTTAGGCTTAGGCTGGCTGCCAAATCGCCTGAACGAGGGTAACTACGAGGAGGGGGCTAACACGGTGGTTATGATTTGATCGGATTTTGCTCATGTCGCCTGTCGGCTTTGCACATCGGCTGCTGCTGGTTGGTGTGAACATAGCACCAGGGGAGAGTGAAGATGGGAGAGGGAGGTTTCGAATGCCATATAGACAGACCCACCGCGTTGACTCGGCTGGCTGCCTGGCTAATACATTGTTTGGTTTGGTAGCAACGATTCTATTTTCGCTTGAAGCCAAGACAAGAATTATTCATACGCCAAGAAGGCATTTGTGTTTATATTTCTTTTTTTTATTCAGCGATTTTTATTTGACTTTGTGTGTCGTTGTCGCTGCTGCCTAATGCTCATTAAACACTTCCGCTGTTGATGCTGTTGCTGAATAAACTCCGCGGAAAGAATTCATCACACAAAAGCCAAACCGAAAAAAAAAACATGGAAACAAAAGAACACGATGGGCAGGGAAAGATACGAGCTTGAATCGGTGATATATATATTTTTTATATGAGATTTGTGGATGCCCTAACCGGAAATATTTAGCTGCATCCTATTCCTATTTCAATATTTCAGTTCAAAGGGTATTTCTGTAGAAATTCAATGCAAATTTTAAGAAAATCCTTTAGAAAAAACGCAGCTGTTGTAGGGGCAATGAAAATTAGGCATAAATTTCAGGCACAATTACCACGCAATCAACTTATTTACTTTGAATAATTAAAGATACACAGGCGTTGGTTTTTCACCAACAAAACAACAACAACAAAAAAAGGAATTCCGCTTTTCTGCTCCGATCTGTTCTTTGATTCCGCCTCCCCTCTTATTATGTGTGTTTTTTTTGGGGGCGTGGCAGAGGGGAGAGAGATCAATGGAAAAGGCAATGAATGAATGGAACAAACTAATCCCGAGATGAACTCGAAAGCTGGGGGGGCAGTGCTCCCTTTTGTGAACTCATTGTTGCTGCTAAATTTAAATGAATATGCAGGCAAAGCAGCTCGATTCCCAATTCAAAGGGCCCCTGGGTACAAAGAGAGCCCAGAGCCAGATGGAGGAAGCCCATTTAACTAATAATTGCCATGTTTTGTTCAATTTCTCGGCGAAATTATATGGCAGAGAGAAGAGGAGTTCAAAGTTTTGCAAATACTGAGTTTTGAGAGGTCAAATAAGGCTGAAAAAATCGAAATCGAAGGGTGAATCGTGGCAAAATTAAATATAAGACTTTACCTATAACTCCTGTGTTAGCCAAGATTTTTTCATGACGTTCTAACGACTGATAATAAACCAAAATTATGGCTTAAGCTTGAGCTTTTTAAAAACGAATTTAGTGATAACAGGGTTAAGCAGCGCGGCTTGGCTGAAGGAGATCCCACCGGCTGTCAGACGATTTCCCGGAATGATCAATGCCTCTTACCATAAAAACCCGGCGATAATCACTGGAAATCTTGGCGTAATTTCTATTGCTGGCTTAAAAAAAAACAAGAAACTAGTGAAGGAACAAACCGAAACAGCAAACAATCTCGGTAACAACAGTTACTCAACTTGGCTAACTGCCGACTGTCAGTTGGCAAAAAGCACTCAGCCAGCCAGTCAGTCAGCCATTCAGGCAGTCAGTCAGTCAGCCATTCAGTCAGCCATTCAGTCAGTCAATCAATCAGAGTTCCACACTCTACAGCTGATTTTTCTCACAATAATTTGTAGTCCGCTAGGCTTTGTCAGAGACACCTGTGCACTGGCCTTTTCCACTTTTCCGGCTGCCAGAGTCTGGCCAAATATGAGTGCAGAGAGTCCATAAATCGAAGGAGCGACTTTCCAGTTAGGCGGCAGGAAATACTGACAGAAATTGCAGATGACTTGGAAAAATGTTTAAGGAAAGTTGGATTTACAACGGGAAAAGGATTAAGTTTAAGAATTTTTTTATTTCATAAATTTAATATTATTTTTCCTAAAGGTATTTCCCCTTTTTCCTCAAGTGCAGACTCCCAGTTTGGAGCCTGAGACCTCGCCTCGGCCAGGAGCCACACCTGAGCTCCATCTGTATGCCATGGGAACGGCCTACGCTCCATATACGAGCACGTTAATGTGTAATAGTTCTATTAGTCTCAGGCCTCGGAACTCGGGTTGCAGCTAATCTGCGCTGCTACCAAGTTTGGCCGGTTGTTGGAGTCGCCTCCCCCCATCCCCATGAGAACCGGATGGCGCTAGAAACTGGAAGGAAAAAAAAGATATAATAAGCCTTTGATATAATAAGGCTTTCGACAGAGAGATACCCCTGATTTTGTTAATTATTTTCCACTCAAATTCAGCTTCTAAGAACTAAACTGGAGACTGTAAATAAATATAAATAAATATAGTAATAAACGTATATAGAAATCATCTATAAAAAATGGAATTACGCCAACAGCAAATTTATTGTCTGATATCGTTTTGTTTATATTTTATATTTCTATTTTGTTTTGGCCTGAATAGTTTATGGCTGGCGCCTCGGCGCCGTCGTCGTCGTCACTGGTTGCCCAATTTGGTGTTCCACCGTCGTCGTCGAACTGGTTATATTCCCTCGATCTCTCAGACGATGGCCCACAAAAGGCTGTTTTTTCTTGATTTCTAATTAAAAGCGGAAATATTTCAAATCGCACAGATATTGATGGCTGACAGGTAAGCAAATCATAGCAGACAGTTTCTTAGGGTTTTGTAGTTTATTATCTAATTTATTATCATCTAATTTATTTAATTTTGAATGTATGCAATCTAGAAATAAGTATAAATAATCAAGTGTAATATCATTTTTGACTGCACTTTAATGTCACAATGATTGATACATCTTTTCCCGCTGATTGATGAAGCCATTAAACAGAACCTAACAGAACCTAACCCTATAAGCAAGAAGATATCCCGAATTATATTCGAATGATATCGAAACCTGTTCCATCATCATCTATCCATCAAATGATCAATAATTTTTCTGTAGACATTTACGAGGGGCTTGGAAAATCCGTTTTCAAATTTTTTCTGAACTAAAATTTTATGGCACCTGCCTCGGATGGGCTCCACCTCATAATATCTCTTTCTTTTTCACGGGGAGGGGAAGGGTTGAATGGAGTTGTCGCTGCGTTTTATGGCCGCTTTATCGCACTTGGCCATAAAACTGTCAAATTTCGAACAAATGAAATGCATTTGACAAACGGTTCGGTTCTTTGTTTGTCTGCCAGTTGGGGTTTTAAGGCTTAACCCACGCAGCATCTCCAAGATCTCCGAAAACTTCAACTAATCCCCATTGTTAGTTGTTGACTTTCGCGGGCGGGAAATGTTTGAGGAAATTCAAGTTTCCAAGGCAAGGTGGAAAGCTAAATGAAAAGCTAAGACTTATCAATGGGTGTTTCTAAATTTATGCCATGAATTCCATGAATTAATTGGTTATAACAATATGGATTAAATGGTCTGAGAATCTTGGTATATAAAAGTGTTTGAAGTGCTTAAAAGAAAGGTGATAATTTATACCAATTAATGTTATAAATTTGTGATTTTGGAGAGCAAGTATTTAGGTTTAAATATTAAATTAAAAGGAAGGAAGTTTGACTTGAAACGGAGTTAATTTTCGAAGTGAAATAACCTTGAAAAAAGTGTTATATAAAGATTCTTCAATGAGTTTGATATTATAAATTATAAATAAAAATCAATAAGCTCTTAAAATATATTTTAATAATTAATATTTTAGCTGTTTAGGTACTGAAATTATTTATTTTATAATTTCACTAAAGTTTTCTAGATAAAAAAGGGTTTTACAACTTATTTCTTAGAAAAACTTCAGAATAATCCACAAATCAAATTAAATCAAATCTCTACCTCAATTAGCCATCATTTCTCAATCAAATTGTAAACAAATCAAGCATTTTTCTCTTAATTTTAGAATATGGAATGTAAAGCAGGGAAAAGTAAAGAGTTTGTTGCCAATTTATGGCAACTATTTATAGTAGACTGGCTATCAATTACCTGCCAAGCCGATGCCATTAGCCTGACAATCGCAGCCCACATTTCATGTCAGCAATCAACTCGTCACTTGGCCCAAACCGCACACACACTGCATACCACACACCACCCTTCCTCACATCCACTTCCTCTTCCACAAAACACACACACAGATACTACCCCCTTCTAGGGCGACATATATACCGCATTATTCTTCCAAAGTCTGCGGGTCTTTGTGCATTTTTAGGGCTACGCTCCGCAAAAACCACAAGAAATCAATTCCAAGAAATTGTGTGTCTTCCGCTGCTGCCTCGAGATCCCAGCAGCAGCAGCAGCAGATGCAGATACGAACCTCAGATACAGATACAGATACAGATAGAAAACCTTAACTTCTGGCTCATCTTCAGATGTAGAAAATAAATATAAATTGGCTGCATTTGGCACGCTCCGCCCGATGACCTCCAGGGTAGTAATATGGCTTCATTATTGATGGTCGATCGGCACGGCATGAGGTCAGCTTTTTGTGTATATCTTTTGATTGTTCTTTTGCCCAACAACGAAGAAATAATAAAATTAAGCGGCGAAAGGAAGTGGAAAGCGGACATATATGAGAGTTACGAAAAAAAGCGAAATCAAAGCGAAAAACTTTATGAGGTGCGGAAATTCAAGGCGTGACATTAACCCCATTTAGCCCAACACCTCGCTCAAGCGGTGCTTAGCAGTTTTTCTGGGAAATAACCTTTGGGAAATTAACCTAGAAAATAAGGAAAAATATTTAAAAATATAAAGAAAAAGGAAAGATAATTGCAAACTATTGAGTGACCCTTTTTAGGCTTAAGTTTCCCTTAACATCCTAACTGTAGCTGTAATTTTAATTCCCCTTAATTGAAATATCAAATATTAATTCCCAGGACCCCTCACTGTATGTATGTGTGTGTGTCTTTCCAATCACTTTTGACCACTTGCCTTATTCCCGACCAATTTCTGCGGTGTCAATGTGACGTATGAGAGAAGAGCCTCTGTGCGGTTTCATTGCCGAAATTTGGCCAAAAACTTTTCGCCTTTCCTACGCCCAGTTTTCACAGCTTTCCCAACAGCAGCTTCCCTGCGGCGTCTTTCGTCTGAGGTAATTATAAATAGCTGACTGGCTCCCAGACCCATTTGTTACCCGACTCCATATATATTCCATCCTGGAAACACACATATCCTTTGCCTCTGCTGTGCACCTGTGCAGGTGTGTTTGTGGATATTTTAACATGATGCTCAAGTGGAGCGAACGCTTGTTTTTAATTAGTTTGCGCTGACCAGGAAGGAATGCCAGGACCTCCAGCCAGGATACCCACGTGTGTGTGTGTGTATGTGTGCGCTCAGCTATTTTAATCGAAAATGCTAGTCACTGGGGGCAAATATTTTTGCAATTTCTACCATTTTTGCAAGCATAATTTAAGGTTGCAATGGATTTTTCTTATAAAATATAGTCTCTCGACATATTTAAGCCAATTTCCGTAGTATCTCTTGGCCGCTTCATTTGGTAGTCAAGATAGCTGACGTGTGCGAATTACAGTTTTTTCTCCTTTTTCCTTTTTTTTGCGGCTAATTCAGACAGCCGTCGCTCACTACAAAAGTCAGTTGGGGTCATTCGTCACCCACTCGACCTGCTACCCGTGCCTCGCATTCTGCGGATCCTGCGGTGCCAACTTCTTCTTCTTGTCTGACTCGACTAAATACTCGTACTTCATTTATTTTATGAATAAAAACCGAAACAACGGGGCCAGAGCACGAGTAGGCTAAGACAAAGGACGATGCATTCTGCCCGGGGGCAGCTCCTGGCCAACACACACACAGAAACACACACACAAACACACCCACTCGACATACAGGCTGAAGTGTTGAGGAGGACGACGACTTCCTGTTTATCTGTCAGGACTGCATCACTGTCTCGGGCTCTAGCTCCGGATGGAGCCTGATTCCAGATGCCAGACTAACCAGCGAGAAGGAGGAAGAGAGAAATGGTGTGGCACTGAGAGAAATTAAATTATTACTCTCAAGTTTACTGACTTAAATTGCTATATCTTTTTATATCTGTATACCTTTTATTTGTAATTTTTTTTCTTATATTTATAAACAAATATTTATCCTTTTTCCTCACTGTTTTTGTATATGTTTGCAAGTGGCGTCCGTGCATGCTGAAGCATCCACTTCGGTGCCATTCACATGGCGAGGCGAAGACGCCCTGATGGGGCGATATATCCCCCTTGGAGCCTTGGAGCCCCTCGAAGACCCCTCTGCAGCGGCTGTTGCGGTTAAGCGTTTTATATTCCCTAACCCCCGGGTAGTAGTGAGAGGAACCCAGAATCCAGGATACCCAGCATACACTCACTCGCCCGCGTCATCTGAAGCTCACGAAGCCAAAGCCAACGACGAACGCCGAAGCTCAACCTGAGCTGCTGCTGCAGCCAAGGCTTCTTGCGGCTTAGAAATTCCTTCGTTTATATATTTTTAATAAATTTTAATACTGAAACCGTAGACGGTGCCCAGTAACCCCCCCCCTTCCCCCTTCCCCCTTCCCGGCTTTATGGGGTTTCTTCTCGTTGGCTTTGCCGCAAAATTATAATTTTTATGCCATACACTTAAAGATAAGATTACAAATAATTCATAATTGGGTTCATGCAAGGCAGCTTTTTGCAAAAGAAAGCCAACACCAGCTACAGCCGGCTAACAACAATGGGTTAAGGGGACTGGGGGGCAGGGAGGTGGTGTGCCTGGACCATTGTTAGCTCAGAATGGCTTAGAATGGCTGAAAGGGCGTAGAGTCAACTCAATTATTAACCCGAGTAACAAGCAAGACTTGAGAAATATGGCAGGCCTTAGAGGGTTACTCAGAAAATCAAAAGATAATGTGACAACAAAAAATATACATTAATTTGCCATAAAAAAATAAAAGATATTAACCATTTGCTTTAAAAAAAAGTGAGACCAGGCTTGCATATCCTTCATGATAGTGTGACCAGGCTGGCATATGCTTCATAATAGTATGACCAGGCTTATTAACCCGAGTACCAAGCAAGACTTGAGAAATATGGCAGGCTTTAGAGGGTTAGTAAGAAAATCAAGAGATAATGTGACAACAAAAAATATAAATTAATTTGAAATACAAAAAATATCAAGAATAAAATAAAATAAATAAATATCCATCATGATAGTGTGACCAGGCTGGCATATGCTTCATAATAGTATGACCAGGCTAGCACCTGGCCAGCCAGTGTGGTCCTGCTTATTGCGGATCAGGGATTTTCACGCCTTTAATAAGTGTTCCGTGGGCAAAGTGGCAACGGAAGTGCGGAGGCAATGAGGCGGCTTAAAGTCAAAATTAATAAGCGCACTTTTACACACAAACACACTAACAAACACACACACACACAGAGCAGCAGCAGCTGCGCCAAAAAGTATGCAAGCCAAAGTGCCCAATGCTTTTTGTTGCCGTCGCTGTTCTTTTGCATAAATATGAATAAATTAAAATCAGAATCAACATTTTGATATGCGAATGAAACCCATTTTCCGCCCCCTACAGCCCATGCACCCCTGGAATCTGCCGTAAAGCCCGGAGAACTCCCCGTGTCCGGCTTTTGCGGCTCTCCGGACGCATGAAAACCGAAAAAAATTAAAAAAAAAGGGGAAAACCCGGCGAGGCGATTCAGAAATTAAGGTGAAGGTGGGTGTGCGTGTGTGTGTGTGTGTGTGTGTGTGCGGGGGCCATTTAGTGGCCTGCAATTAAAAATGGCGCGCTGTTGCACATTTAATTATTGGGAATCGGCTTTCAGGTAATCATTGTTAATGGCAACTACGCTGCATTTAATCTTTGCGCAGCCAATCGCCTTTAAGTCGGGCACATATTTACACACACACACAAAAACACACACCTGACCGACATATCGCACACACNTTGCAAAAGAAAGCCAACACCAGCTACAGCCGGCTAACAACAATGGGTTAAGGGGACTGGGGGGCAGGGAGGTGGTGTGCCTGGACCATTGTTAGCTCAGAATGGCTTAGAATGGCTGAAAGGGCGTAGAGTCAACTCAATTATTAACCCGAGTAACAAGCAAGACTTGAGAAATATGGCAGGCCTTAGAGGGTTACTCAGAAAATCAAAAGATAATGTGACAACAAAAAATATACATTAATTTGCCATAAAAAAATAAAAGATATTAACCATTTGCTTTAAAAAAAAGTGAGACCAGGCTTGCATATCCTTCATGATAGTGTGACCAGGCTGGCATATGCTTCATAATAGTATGACCAGGCTTATTAACCCGAGTACCAAGCAAGACTTGAGAAATATGGCAGGCTTTAGAGGGTTAGTAAGAAAATCAAGAGATAATGTGACAACAAAAAATATAAATTAATTTGAAATACAAAAAATATCAAGAATAAAATAAAATAAATAAATATCCATCATGATAGTGTGACCAGGCTGGCATATGCTTCATAATAGTATGACCAGGCTAGCACCTGGCCAGCCAGTGTGGTCCTGCTTATTGCGGATCAGGGATTTTCACGCCTTTAATAAGTGTTCCGTGGGCAAAGTGGCAACGGAAGTGCGGAGGCAATGAGGCGGCTTAAAGTCAAAATTAATAAGCGCACTTTTACACACAAACACACTAACAAACACACACACACACAGAGCAGCAGCAGCTGCGCCAAAAAGTATGCAAGCCAAAGTGCCCAATGCTTTTTGTTGCCGTCGCTGTTCTTTTGCATAAATATGAATAAATTAAAATCAGAATCAACATTTTGATATGCGAATGAAACCCATTTTCCGCCCCCTACAGCCCATGCACCCCTGGAATCTGCCGTAAAGCCCGGAGAACTCCCCGTGTCCGGCTTTTGCGGCTCTCCGGACGCATGAAAACCGAAAAAAATTAAAAAAAAAGGGGAAAACCCGGCGAGGCGATTCAGAAATTAAGGTGAAGGTGGGTGTGCGTGTGTGTGTGTGTGTGTGTGTGTGCGGGGGCCATTTAGTGGCCTGCAATTAAAAATGGCGCGCTGTTGCACATTTAATTATTGGGAATCGGCTTTCAGGTAATCATTGTTAATGGCAACTACGCTGCATTTAATCTTTGCGCAGCCAATCGCCTTTAAGTCGGGCACATATTTACACACACACACAAAAACACACACCTGACCGACATATCGCACACACACACACACACACACACACACACATTAATGCATATATTGAGATATATAGATTTTTCATAATTTCATCGTTTCTGTGTCGCTGCCGTGTCGCTGCTCAAGCAGAAATTTCCAATTAAATGCAATAGCATTAAATAATGTGTGCCATAACCGCCCAGGCCGCTTCCATGGCGGGTATTTTATTTTTAATCAATTCGATATTCACACACACACCCTCACACACACACAAATATTTAAATTAAAAAAAAAATAAAAGAGAGAAAGAGAGAGAAAAGGATATATAGCGGAAAAGCAGGAAAAGCAAAATGAACAAAATTGAAGCCCAAGTGAAACAAGTCAATAAAGATGAATAAATAAATATGAAAGGGCAGCACAGTGGTGGGGCTTTATTTTTAAGATTTATTAATTAAGATTCTATACAAAACTTAATAATAATAATTTAATTAAAGTTAGTAACTAAATAAAATATTATTAAGTATTATTTAATGCATTTTTCTTATTTTCTGTATACTTAAGACCACTGTTCACATGGAAAATGTCATTTATATTACACTGACACCGCTCCAGTGCCTTGTTGCCTTCATAATTGTCAAAAAATTGTTAAATTTACTTGTAAAAGCAATTTAAAATATTTATACTCGAGAATTGCAACAAAAAAAGGGGGCATTGGGTAAATCGTTTTCGTGACGGTGGCGTATGATTAATCTGACAAGAAATCGAGTAATGCAGATATCTGCAGGAAGAGCTTCAATCAGGATAATTATTCATATGCCGGGACATTTGCATTTGCCAGAAAAGAGAGAAAAAGAGCAAGGGAGGGGAAAGAAAACTATGAAAAATTTAAAGCATCTGGAAATTACATTTCTATAACTTGGCTCATCAAATGCTTGTTATCCCTGCTGCTCTCATTTCGAAGAAGGATTAACGTTTTAGGCTTGAAATTTAAAACCAAAAACGAAAGGCAGCCAAAAACGAAATAAAAAAGAAATCCTGAAAAACTGGTATAAAGCAAAGCATAAGGGGAACCCTCTCAAGGATGACAAGGCGACAAGGATAAAGTTGCAACAGGCCAAAAAAGGCTGCGGTTTAGCAGGTAAAAGAGAGGCAAAGCAAAAAAAATATATATCGAGGCTGCTGTGCAAATATTTTTAATAACAGCAGCCGACCGACCAACCGACCGGACCCCAAGCTGCATAAATAACATCGAAATATGAAGCCGTCGAATCCTGCCAGGTCCTGTTTTCACCCCTCCAAGCCCAGCCAGCGTCCTTGGCCGGCGTCTTTAAGCCATTAAGATATTACATTGCCCATTGCAAGGCAGCCAAAAAACTTGAAGGTTCAAAAAATACACGCAGAAATATTAGTAGCAAAAAAGGGAATTTTTTTGAAACCAAAATATAAAGGCAAGATTTTAATTAAGAAAAGGAACCCTTCAGAAGAAGTGAGACCTCTCAAAAAATCACCAAAGAAAGGCCACATTTAAGTAGTTCAGATACTGGAACAGGTTTCCAGCTACCATCCTTTATACTCCATGCTCCATCTACATATTCCTTGTGCCTTATGCTCCCTATTCAGAGCTGACAGGCTCTAGAGTTAAGAAACACGTGTCCCTCAATCAAAAAGGCAGCTCATCCAGATGCCCCATAAAATTGACTTGGCCTCAAATATGATTTTAAAATAAAATAAGACCTAAAATATTTACTAAAACCACTTGCAGGACAACTGGCAGCACTCTATTTCTGCCTTTTCAAGGCCATTGCAATCGTTTAGTGTGTTTATTAGCTTGAATTGGATATGTGCCACTCGAATCCTTTTATTTCCCAAAAAAAAAAATAAAAATAGAAACAAAAACACAAGAACAATTTTCCACTTGTAACCAATTTGCAACGATCCCCCCTTCGTTCTCTCTCTCTCGGCTGGCTCTATGAATTTTTCATATTTTCATTCCTGTCGCTGTCCGCTTTTCCCATTCCCTCATAGGGACATCGGGACTGGCACGCCCCCATCGTATTTGCCGCCCATCTTGTTACGATTTCTTGTTCTCGTTGTCCTATTTTTATTTTGTTTTTGTATATATTTTTTAGTGCCTGTTTTTATATACATATATATATCATCGCATGGCAAAAGTTTCTCGGCCCTCTCGTTGCCAGTCAATTTTTAAGGCTAAGCAACATTCTGACCATGTTTTTGCCGCCCCTCCGAATTTGCCTGTTTGCTTTTTGTTTAAGTACAATGGAAATATAACACCCACCCTTCCCCCTGCCAACATGAATGTAAGTTTTTCATTGCAGTTTCCCAGTTTCACAGTTTCCCCAGTTTTTGGGGCCACTTCTTTGTCATCCTTGTTTGTTGCCACAAAAATGTTTTCATTGCCAAAATCGGAATTGACATCGCCACCAGCAGCAGCAGAAGCAGCAGCAACAGCAGCAGCAGCAGCAGCAGCAGCAGCAGCAGCGACAGCAGCAGCAGGAGCAGCAGCAGCAGCAGCAGCAGCATCAGCAGCAGCAGCAGCAGCGGTGGCGGCGGCTTTTGAGGGAAATGTGCATTGTTGCCACTTCTCTGTGAAGAGTTTTTCCTCCTCTATTTTCCATTTTAGTTTTATGTTTACGAGGGTAATGGGAGTTGGTAAATAAATGATGTACTGTCAAAGGTGTTTTCTAATAAAAAAATTATTATATTAAATAAAAGCCAAGTGTTTGAGATCACAAAAATGTACTAAAAGCTTAAAAAAGGAGTTACAGATTATTAATTGTCAGAATAAATACAAAAATATATATTTAAACAAAAAAATAAATAAATAAATCAATTTTTTGAGGCTTTTTTCATTATCTAAGATGTTTGCCTTTACAATGTATTAAGTTTAAGCAACAAAAATTAACAGTAAATGTATAAATTACCTAAATAATTATTGTCTTTCCGCTTTATTTGTTTTATATTTTAAATTTAACGTATTTTAATGTTAAAAAAATATATACAAAGATCACAGATTCAAAGATCACAGATTTCCCAGCCAAAAAACTTCTACAGTCACACTTTTACTGACAAATTTAACTTTATAAATAATAATTACAATTAAATGATAATTTTTAAATAATTTCTATAATATTTTAGTAAAGTAATCAGCTTGGAAACTCCAGCCGAACGTCCCTGAATCCCCATTTGGCTGCCAAACTCGAGTGGCGTCCAAAAAATGTAGTTGCAGTTGAGTGTTTGAGTGCGTGTGTGTTTGTGGGCCATTGTTTACAATGTGGCACAGTTCCAGCTGTTACTGCCACCCACCCAGACCCCTCTTACCCCCTTCCCACCATCCCTGGAAGCATCCAACACACGCACATAAATTGCTGTAGTTGTAGCTAAACATAAGTTATGTGTGCAAAGTGCACACACAAAAGCGAGTGACGTGGGCGGGTGGTATATGGATGGCAAAGGGGGCCAAAGGGGGGACCAAGGGCACTCA
Source organism: Drosophila truncata (assembly GCA_008042515.1). Lineage (NCBI taxonomy): Eukaryota > Metazoa > Arthropoda > Insecta > Diptera > Drosophilidae > Drosophila > Drosophila truncata. The sequence continues at coordinate 270,402 of VNJQ01000290.1, forward strand.
TGAATATCAGGGGTTAAGCCAACTGTTGCATGTCAGCAGATGAAATAACGCGCATAATTGCCGCATATTTGTTATGAGTAAGGATACCCTGTAAATTGCCAGAGATTTACAGAGATTCAAAGCTAAATTATAGAACAGAAATGGTTTTAGGTGTGAATATTTGTCAATATATTATGATTGATATTGATTTAAATATTTATTATACAATTTACTTCATAATTTATTTATTATACCCTTGCAGGGTATTAAAGTTTAATAACTAAGCCAGCTAGTTTTTATTAGCTTATAAAATCTGTTTCTTAGATTTTCCATTTTTTTTAAATTTCATTTTTTTTTTTTGACAATTTTTATGATGTTACCCCTTATAAAATTTTGAAAAATTTGAAAAAATTTTGTTCTCTTTTTTCTTGGCTAAATAGAATCTTCTTTTGATGCTGATCAAGAATATATATGATTAAGGGGGTCGGAAATGACTACTTCACTTAATTTTAAGCTTCTGAAAACCATTTAAATTCCAAAAAATGTATTAAAAATAATATATTTTAAATACATTTTAAATATTTA